>JXCR01123387.1:223918-245593 GCA_002079205.1 Phalaenopsis hybrid cultivar | reverse complement strand
TCATTGAACCCCCCCCCCCCCCATCAAGAATAAAAACTTCTAATCTTTTATCTTGTTCCTTAAGTTAAGCAGGTGAAACTTTTGGGTCGAGTCAAAGA
Organism: Phalaenopsis hybrid cultivar; assembly: GCA_002079205.1. Lineage (NCBI taxonomy): Eukaryota > Viridiplantae > Streptophyta > Magnoliopsida > Asparagales > Orchidaceae > Phalaenopsis > Phalaenopsis hybrid cultivar. Next base: position 245,495 of record JXCR01123387.1, on the reverse strand, counting down.
CCACATACCCATCTTTGCCTACTCTTATGGAGAACATGTGCAAGAACAACTCTCGCGACCATAAATGTCCATTCGATGTAAGTAAATTATGAATAATAATAGCTGCAATGGATTTTGGCTTAACTTGTATTGACACAACTCTATAGTGGCTTAACATCGACCAGAGCTCTGTGCAGAGAGGAAGCCAGAGTCGTTACCAAAATTGATCTCATTAGATGAAGTCATCCCCCAGATATTCGGTTGCCTGAACTTCTACCTCCACCTTGTTGACCTCATTTTGAGGTCTTCCATTCTCTAGATATCCTAGGATCTAGCCTTAAGATTTCTCTATTTTGGCTCTCTTAGAGGACTAGACTGAGACCCACACCACTTAAAAATTTAAGTCATTTCTTCGCTCCTTGCAGTTTCATATGGACAGTATCAGATCCTCAATGTTCGATTGAGTCGATCAAAAAGCCGACATATTGAAGCTCAAATTGAGCTCCTATATAAATTTGAAAGACATAGGCGGATACTGTGGCGCGTTCAATGTTTGACATGTCACTGCGAGCGATGTGTTTCACTTTGGTCGTCGCTTATGTGAGGACTGGTCAATGACATATTCGTTGAATGGCTCTGATCGGGTCAAAATAATTTCATTTATCGCATCACACACGAATCCAAGTTAATTTGACGTGATCATTGACAGGTTTGTCTGGATAACCCCAGAGGACAAAATGGACCACGCCGTTGCGTCCGAAATTTCGATTTTAGCTAGTAAGGACACCCATTTTTTTGAGGCACCGCGCACGAATGAATTGCACAAAATTTGACATTTTTATTTTAAAAAAAATAATAATATCGTTTTTATATAAAAGGGTAAAAAAAATGCCTGAACATAATCTCCCTCATGTGTGCTTCCCCTTCTTCTCTTGGGACCAAAACGTGCCCTAGCTTTCCCTTTGCTCCTCTCGGTCGAATAAGGAGGCCCCATTTCTGATTTTTCCGGTCACCTTATTCCTCTCCGGTGGCGGCTTACCTTCTTCTCCGGTCATAACTATCGGTCACTTTCTTGTAACGATTTTTCCCGCGCGATGAATTCGGTAACTCTCGTTCTTAGCTATAAATACCCCTTTAAGGGAGCATTTGGGGAGGTGATTTTTCTTGAAATTTCAGAGAAACATGTTCTGAAGTTTTCATCCCATGATATTTTCTTACTCTTTTCATTTCTTGAGCTAGCAAGAAACTGAGGTCAGATTTTAATTATGTTTGAGAGCTAGTTATTCTTCAGCATGGCTTCGATAAATTAATACTACAGTCACATTTTTTTATTGCCTCCATTTGAATATATACAACATGCTTATCTCTAGGTTTTGATCGAAGATTAAATTTCTGCTACTCTTATTACCCCACCTGAATACATGTTCTGTTTAATTTAAATAGTAATTTGGAGATTTTTCTTTTAGTTTCGACATAGGATTGGAGCTGATTTTCTGTTCTTCTTGTTGCCCCATTCGAATATATATTGACTTTGGTTCGAACGTATGAATTGGGAGGTTGGTCTTGCTGCTCCTTTGTTTTAACATACTTTGGAACATCTTGATGAGTTGGGTAGCTGCTTTAGTGCCTTGGTTTTTGTTCTTTTGCTGCCCCCTATTCGAAAATATACTTGGAGATTATATCTTTGATTTATTCACTTGTTTTGGGGCTGATTTATGCTATTCTTGCTGCCTCTATGCAAATAAATGTGTTGGAAATATATTTGTTTTGGGTTTTGATCATTTGTGTGGGGCTCGGTTTTCAGCCTTTCTTGTTGCCCCTATCCGAGCATATATTGGAGACATGTTATTCGTTTTAACACCTCTTTTGGATCTAGTTTCAGTCTTTCTTGCTGCCCTTATTCGAACATACATATTGGAGATTATATTTTGATTTTGAACACCTATTTTGGGACTGATTTCTATGCTTCTTGATATCCTTATTCAAACACATATTAGAGGGGTTTTCTTTTAAGTTTGAGAACGACTCTGAAGTTGCATTCTCGCTCCCTTTTGCTGCCTTATTCAAATGCATATTCGATGCCTTTTTGGGTCTTTGGTAACTAATATGGAATTGCGGTTTTTGTTCTTATTGCTGCTCTTAGTCGAGCATGTATTGGATTATCATTCTTTAGGTTTTGAATGCTTATTTGGAGTTGCGGTTTTTGCCCCTCTTTCTGTCCTATTCAAATACATATAATATTCGGATTTAAATATATGATTGAAGACTGATTTTCTTTTTCCTCTTCTTACCTTACTCGAACATATACTGTTTTGGCCTTGAATATCTATTTGGAGCTGCGACTTTCCATTCTTCTTGCTACCTCTGTTTGAAAGTATATTGAGATCGATTGTTTGATTTTAAATAAACTGATAGGGGCTGATTTCTAGCTCATTTCTGCTTCATTCAAATGCATGAAAAAAGGAAATATTTTCGATTCAAATACTTGTTTTGGAATTGTAATTCTCGTTCCTTTCGCTGCCTTATTTGAATGCATAAGTTGAAACTTTGGAGGAATATTTACTTAATCCTTAAAGTATCGCTGGAATTGGCTTTCTGGTTATGCAAATTTCATGAGTTTGAATTTGATAATATAAGGGGATAAGCACATTTATCTTTGGAAAGTTGGTAGAGCATACAATGATCATATGTACAAGTTTAAGGTTTGAACTTAAGGGTGAGAAGTAGATGTTATAGAAATGCTTAAATGATTACTTCTCTCATTTTCTTGATATGAACTATACGAAATTTTGTTGGATGAGCATATGAAATATTGAGGTGGCCTATTAGTTCGAGATGAGGGGCAACAGACGATGATACAAAGAACCATTTGACAGCTTGGTTTATAGCTAAAATATAAAATAAATATTCAATTAGCGAGATGCCCTTTCACCCCTTAAATCGTCGGCAGCTCTAACCCTTTTCAAAAGGCTTGAGAATTGGTAGTTAGAAAAGAACAGATACTACAGTTTTTACACGGATACTACACTTGTAAAAGAACATATACTACAATTTTTACACAAATACTACGACATATGATAGACACTATACATTACACTCTTCACGACATATACTATAATTGTAGCACATCACATATTACACTCCACATGACATATACCACAAGAATAGATATTATATTTCTTTTGAAAGTGTAGATAATATACATCATTTATCCTAACATCACGTATAGGCACACCACACCCCGATAAGTTCAGATATTATACATCATTTATCCTAGCATCACACATAGGTGCACTACGACTTGATAAGCTCAGATACTATACATCACTTATCCTAGCATCACACATAGGTGCACTACGCCTTGATAAGTTCATATACTTTCTCAGATAGGTACTTTGTAGCTTTAATAAGATAAGTCCAGATATTATTTAGATTCACACATCCATTGAACGATAGGGTCTAGGACTACCTGATCATAGGGGTGATTCATTGGTGACCTCTAGTTGATATTGATAGATTAACTTTGATATATCAGTTGCTTGTGGGATCGAGATAAAAGAGAAAAAGAGGTCTAGTCTGAGCCTAACCCAAAATTAAAAGTTGATATCCCACTTTAAATTTTTATATGTTTATCACTTATCCTTTCTTTTATAATCTTCAAATGTTTATCTAACCCCTTTATATCATGCAATTGTAATATGTTTTGTTCCATCGCCAGAATTAATCAGCTACATTTAGTTGTTTCAATTTTGTTCTTTTAATGCATTTTTTTTATTGCACAGTCTTTCTTTTCTTTATATTGCTTTACTTTCATAATTTTCCTTCATTTTTTTTCCTTTTATAGAACTTTACTACACAGTTGTCTCTTTCTTGTATTGCATTGTACTATAGACATTCTTCTATATTTATTCTTTCAAATATTGTTTTCCTAGTATGTTTGTATAACACCCTAGGTTAGGCCGTTCGAGGCATGGTGTTCTCTCTTCTCTTTCCCTTCTTCTCGAGACAAGATGACGATGCCTTCAAGTGATGATTTATCTCGGGACAATGATCGAGACTACAACAGAATGTGAAAAAAGGAGCTTCAACTGAACTTCGATAGATTTAAATAACACACCTATAGGACGTTGTGGTCGTTCGTCTGTCACGATGTAAATCCTCACACTATCTTTTAGGATTTTTTACGATTTCATATCGTACGATATAAGTCCTAAGCTTTTTTAGGATTCCGAAGTCGTCGTTCGGTGCGACATAAATCCTCACATTTCCTCGAGTCATTTACATATGAAATGTAATTATAAGTCCCGAGTATCTAAATAATTTGCAAGAGTAAAACATCAAATAATTTCTCTTTCAAAGATGTAAAGCCAAACCGTAGGTTAGTTTGAGATGCCACTGAATCTCCTTCGGTATCTTCGACATATCCTACTTTTCACTTCTTTGGATTCTAGAAATAACTGCTCATATTTGAACCTATCCCATTTGACTTTTCCTATGAACAATCGTGGAAACCTAAACGTTGAATTCTTGAAGATGAAACCTCTGATCATTATCGAGAGTTTTCTTAGGTGACTTCGGTTGTCTAAGATGTAATTAACTATAGGGGTTTGCCTCTATAGGGAATTAAGAACCCAGATTAATCTAAACTCTATCTAATATGTGTATTAGATGGGGGAACTTGTCAACTATAAATTTGCAGACCAACATAGAGTCATAAAATTTTAAGTTTGGATAGTTAAGCCTACTAATAAGTGATACGATCATCCTTCCAGATGATATATCATTTATGGTATGGTGCTCAGCTATTTAAACTATTAGATATATGAGGTTTATCTGGTCTCATAATTTTTCAAAAATAAAGGATATTATTTTCACAAAATTAAAATTACATTATATATTATAATTTAAATTTTAAAATCTTATTTTAATAAATAAATAAATATGGCTAACACATGTTTGAGAACGACACTTGGGTCATACAAAAAAGTGTCATCTAGTTATTCCACATCGAAGGTTGCCATGGTTGATCCCTCAGTCGCCCTTATCGAACTTAATAATTGAGGAGAGTATTGGAAGCCATGAAACTTTGAGAGAAATTGACTAAATTTAAAAAGGCAAAAGATGAAAAGCATTCATTAACTCTCCTCTCAACTCTACAAAGTACGCAAGGTCATGAATCCGTACATCGGACTTCAAAACATATCAAATCGGAATGAAAATCAAGATGCACAAAGGTTGAAATTTTTTAAATTCGACAATAATAATTTAGTTTTATTATGATAAAAAGTATTTTACAGTTGTGTCATCTGCCGCCTCGGGCAACACCAGATCCTCGGCTCAACAAACTAGCATATAGCGCATGCCCATCAAATTTATATTTCTCTGTCCTCTCTTTTTCGGCCCAAATGTAGCTGATCGATTTAGTCACCCAAACTTCCTCTAGTTCACTTCGGAGGGTCACCACTTTGGTTTTGAGGGTCATCATATCCATGTAAAGGACTGTCAATTCTATATTTATATCTGATATGACAATCCCTCTTTGAAGGCTTGTTGCTCAAGTGAATGAGTACACAGATTCATCGTACAAAAAACCAATGACTCATGGGAGCCTCGTAGACTATCTGTCTCCCTCTCAGTGTCGATGGGGTGCGGCAGATTCTTAGATGTCACTTCAATCGAGGCAGAAACAAAAGGTCATGCAGTCTCCTCTGGCACATGAAGTTGTCAGAGCCCTGTATGTAGGGAATTGATGGCCACAATCCCATCTACAACAATGGAATAGGTGCCACTAGAAATGACAAGAAAGCCAAATAAGAAAGAAAATTCAAATTATTGATTAGTCTCTTCATCTCTGACATACTATTACTCTCTCCAATAGGTGGTGTAGCATCACCCTGAATAGCCTCTCCAAAAGAAGGCTGAGGCTGAGCAACTTCCGACAGAGGAATTTGCATGATCGCTTCCACCTGCCTCTGTTCTTGGGGAGGCAACTGAACAAGTCGCTGACATAGTGGATCAGGAGAAGACAGATGCATCAGTGATGCATACTCCTATTTGACTCCTCACCTTTAGGAAAGGTTGTGAGTCGGAAGGCTCCGTAATCTCCTCTACCCACTACTTTTTGTGTCATTGCCTGTTTCATCAATCTGGACCCCTCAGTCCTAATCCCTCATGTCGGACCTTTGACACCAATTGGTTGCCCCTCATCCTTCAGCCTCTTCTCGGTTGGCCAACCCTCTTATTCTGGTTTCTTCTTTGGAGCTAGTCGAGAACTCTCTAATTTTCTCTTCTTCTCAGCCTTCGAAGGGTGAATCTTGGAGTTCAGAATCTTGAAGGCCCTCAACAAGGTCTCCTCATTTACAGTTTTCTTGGCACCCGACATGCTTGCCCTCTGCCAAAAACAACTGAAGGGCAAGAACTTGGGAAATGAAAAAAGAAAATGTTGATTGACCCCTATTTATAAGGACTAGCGACATAGAAATTCATTGTATATAATTATTGGAAGTATTTAGGGCGTAATAAGTAAACAAATTTTTAATTTAATTCTCTTATTTAAGTTGTAGGAGTCATTTTCAAAGAAGTAAGAGAATTAGATAACTAAATATTTACATAAAAAATCTGACTATATGAATCTCGATGAAATCTAACAGATTGCACAAAAAAGATATCAAATGATCACATCATCATAGTCGAAAGATCGACTCATCAAACATCATTTTGGTTAGTCTGATTATGGGCCAACCAAATGAAATATGCCCAAACTAATGAGCACTCCATATCTGAATTGACGACAACTCAACCAATATTTGATCAATAGTTGCTCAAGTGTCCTCTTTCTCTACCTTCTATGAAGATCTCTCATCTGAAGGAATGTTGGCCATCAAATTACAGTGATGCACATTCTGCCTATTGGAATAAGTCATTCATGAGGATAAATGATCTCCTTGAAGGGTTCGCTCAAGGAAGCTGACCGAAGTTCTATCGGTCGGCCAAAGGACTTCTAGTCGATCGAGCGATGATCAAACGACCAAGTTGGACATTTACAAATATGAAGCAGTTTTTATAGCAGTTACAAGCATGAAATGGTGCCAACAACAGTTACCACAGTCAAAAGATACTTGTGTCGGCTACATATATATGTAAAGATGTAGTAGTTCATAATTCACCTGTAACTTTTCTATTAAACAAATGACATATATGTAATTTATTAGACATCATCTATAAGCTATAAATAGGGATCATTTCTTTAGGAAAGACTATCAAATCTTTTTAAAGAGAATTATTACTATTTGTTGCTTACTCTCTTATTCTCTTACTCCGCTTCACTATTCTTGATCATTCATCATTCCTTTATTCGCATTTATTCTATATATAATAATAATAATAATAATTTATTATTTTAATTATTTTTAAATATTCATATAATTTGAACATAAATTTATCACTTAAGCAAGCTACAAAAGTGCCATCAATTTTTACATTATCCCAATTAAACTATCATCATAATCTAAAATTTTGTAATGACTTAAAATTTTCTCAAACAAACACTGCCATTTTATTTATTTATTTTTATTTGCGAACCTAAGAAAACCTTTTCTTTTTATTGACGCGTGTTGAGCATGCACCCACTAAACCCTCGACGTGTCCGCCGCCGCGCTACTCACACCATCCTTCACTTCTGTATATGGATCGGCAGCAGGCAAGCGTCCACTGACAGAGCAATTAATCGAACGGATAGATGCCGACCAACGGGAACGAAGCGAAGCGGCCTGCTTCCGGTTCCGGCGAGGTGCTTCACCAGCGCCAGCGGTTGCCGCAGAACCCTTTCGTGATGGCTATCGGTGGCTTTGCCATCGTTGCCGGTATTGCTTATTTTACGCTATACGCCAAGCCGAAGAAAGGTACCAGCCCTAACCAGATTGCTGCGGCTGCCGTAGGTGACGAGAGTCGCCGGAACTAAACCTCCAGCTTTACGGCCATGGTGGAATCTGGACGATTCCATAATTTTCTAAGTTTCCTTTTTTTTTTATTTAAACTCCTAGTTAATTTTGTTTTACTGAAACTAAAAATGTGGTTGAAACCAAAGTTTGTTTTCNAGCTTTACGGCCATGGTGGAATCTGGACGATTCCATAATTTTCTAAGTTTCCTTTTTTTTTTATTTAAACTCGTAGTTAATTTTCTTTTACTGAAACTAAAAATGTGGTTGAAACCAAAGTTTGTTTTTTTGGAAGCTGCGAAACAATAGTTTGTTTTGTGTTATGTGAAGGGAAAAAGGATTAACAATCAAAAATGTTTTTTTTTTGGATTTGTGAAATGACGCTCATTTTCTGTTCGGACATCTGACGTACCTCTACGTGCGTGCAGGTTATTCTTGAGTTATTTTCAAACTATTTCTGGATTATTTCCAATAATCTCGAAATAACCTAAAAATAATCCAAAAAGTAAAGACTTCAAGTTATTTATGTGTTATTTCGAGATTATTGAAAATAACCTAGAAATAATCTGAAAATAACTCAAGAATACCCTGCGTCGCACGTAGAGCTACGTCAGGAGTTCACACAGAAAAATTTTTGTGTTAAATGAGTTCATAGAGAGAAAATGTTATTTTATTGATTTGTAGTGGATGGTGACTTTTAATCAAAGGATGGGATATTTATTATTTTCATGTTAAAAATTGTGAGATGATGTCACATATTTGATGTTTGAAGAAAGCTATTGTTTTCCTTTAATTTTTTGATTTAACAGGCTGTGTACTTCACTTAGTTTCACTTAGTTTCACTTAGTAGTCTAGGCAGATGTGATGCATGATTTCACAATGCATATTAGATTGGTCATGATTTCACAATGGAATCATAAAATTATATGTCTAATTTGTGTAGATGAGTTCACATTATACATTAACTTCTCATTCATGCTAGTAAGATATTATTACTCCATATAAACTTTCGTTACAGATGTATATCACGTTCTTATTACTTTTTATAATCATGCTNGGTATTGCTTATTTTACGCTATACGCCAAGCCGAAGAAAGGTACCAGTCCTAACCAGATTGCTGCAGCTGCCGTAGGTGACGAGAGTCGCCGGAACTAAACCTCCAGCTTTACGGCCATGGTGGAGTCTGGACGATTCCATAATTTTCTAAGTTTCCTTTTTTTTTATTTAAACTCTTAGTTAATTTTGTTTTACTGAAAATAGTAATGTGGTTGAAACCAAAGTTTGTTTTTTTGGAAGCTGCGAAACAATAGTTTGTTTTGTGTTCTGTGAAGGGGAAAAGGATTAACAATGAAAAATGTTTTTTTTGATTTGTTAAATGGCGTGCATTTTCTGTCCGGGCGGTGCAGGTTATTCCTGAGTTATTTTCAGGTTATTTCTAAATTATTTTCAATAATCTTGAAATAACCCAGAAATGACTTAAAAATAAAGACTGTTAGTTATTTCTAGGTTATTTCGGGATTATTGAAAATATTTCTAGTTTATTTCGGAATTATTAAAAAATAACTCAGATATAACCTGAAAATAGCGCAAGAATATTCTGCTTCTCACGTAGAGCTAAGTTAGGAGTCCACAGAAAAATTTTGTGTTAAATGAGATCATAGAGAGAAAATGTTATTTTATTGATTTGTCGTGGATGGTGACTTCTAATCAAATGATGGGATATTTATCATGTTCAAGTTAAAAAATTGTGAGATGGTGTCACATATTTGATGTTTGAAGAAAGCTATTGTTTGCCTTTAATTTTATGATTTAACAGTCTGTGTACTTCACTTAGTTTCACTTAGTTTCACTTATTAGTCTAGGTAGATGTGATACATGATTTCACAATGCATATTAGATTGGTCATGATTTCACAATGGAATCATAAAATTATATGTCTAATTTGTGTAGATGAGTTCACATTATACATTAACTTCTCATTCATGCTAGTAAGATATTATTCCTCCATATAATCTTTCGCCACAGATGTATATCACATTCTTATTACTTTTTATAATCATGCTTATGTATATTTTTTATTTAATGTGTGTAGCTTCTTGTCAGTTAAAACCTCATTCTGATTGTAATAATTTTCACTTGCCAATGATGATTAATTTATTGGAGACATGCTTCATGTTTGCACATTGCTTATAATGTAACTTTATTGTTTGCATGCTTTATATTAGAATTTAGGCTCATCGTTTTTAGCTTGTTATCTCAATTTGTTTTAACATTTTACATGCAATTTGTTNACCTAAAGGGAAAACTTAAATACATTCCTGAACTTATATTTATGGAATAGATCTTTTACTAGTAGAGTTCTCGTGAAGTTCTTAACTTTTGGATATTCTAAGTGACTTAATGTTGCAACATACAGTCATTCTTGAAATATATAAAAGACTAGAACTCTTACAACTTGATGACTAGATAATCTGGAGGCTACAGAGTTGATTCAATTACTTGATTTTTTTCTGAAAATCTCACTATGATGTTTATTTAAATCAAACTTATAGTATTTCTGAATTAAAATTTTATTGCGGTAGATCATAATNATGGGTCATCCCAAAAATAAGTCTTAGCTTCATAAATAAATTTCCTCTTCTGTTGGTATGTCATTCCATAGGATATAATATCACTAACAGTAAATTTTACAATGTCGGTATACCATGAAAAACACCACTCATTAATAGTGAACAATTTTTCATCTGGAAAATGTTCATTAATTTCATTTTCAAAATAGAGTGGTTTTTCTAATTCAAGCCTAGACAAATGATCAGTAATTTGATTTTCAATCCCCTTCCAATCTAATATTTCAAAATCAATTTTTTGCAAAAGAAGAATCCATCTTATAAGTCTAGGTTTAGCATCCTTCTTTTCCATTAGGTACTTAATAGCAAGAATGATCTGTATGCACTACACAATGAGTTCCAATTAAATATGATCTAAATTTATCAAAGGCACTACACAATGAGTTCCAATTAAATATGATCTAAATTTATCAAAAGCATATACTATTGCTAATAACTCCTTTGAGTTGTTGTATAACTGATTTGAGTTTCATTAAGAGTTTTACTAGCATAGTAAATTATTTTGAAAATTTTATCATATTTTTGTCCTAAAACAGCTTCTATAGCATAATCACTAGCATCACACATCAATTCAAAAGGTTTCCCCAGCTTGGTGAAACTATAATTGGTGCAGTGATTAATTTTTCTTTTAATAAATTAAAAGCTTTTAGGCATTCTTCATCAAAATTGAAAAGTGCATCTTTCTCCAGTAAATGGCATAAAGGCTTAGCAATCTTTGAAAAGTCTTTAATATATCACATGTAGAATCCAACATGTCCTTAAGCACTCTTAATTTCCCTACATTTGTTGGATAAGGTAAATTATCGATCACTTGAATTTTAGCAGTATCTACTTTCATACCATTTTCTGATATTTGATGACCTAATACAATTCCTCCTGCTACTATAAATTGGCATTTTTCCTAATTAAGGACTAAATTTGTGTCTTCACAGAGCTTAAGAACTTTAGATAAATGTTCTAAAAATGAGTCAAATGAAGTTCCAAAAACTGAAAAATCATCCATGAATACTTCAATCCCTTTTTCAATTAAGTCACAAAAAACTGCCATCATACATCTTTGAAATGTAGTAGGGGCATTACATAAACCAAAGGGCATTCTTCTTAAAGCAAAAGTACCATAAGGACTGGTAAAAGTTGTTTTCTCTTAATCCTCAGGAGATATTTATATTTAGTGATAGCCAGTATATCCATCTAGAAAATAAAAGTATTTATGCCCATCTAGTCTATCTAGCATTTGATCTAAAAAGGGTAAAGAAAAATGATATTTCCTAGTGGCAAGATCTAATTTTCTATAATCAATGCATATTCGCCACCCTATAACTTAACTAGTCGGTATTAATTCATTATGTTCATTCACAGTTATAGTTACTTCTTCTTTCTTAGGAACACATTAATTGGACTAACCCATGCACTATCTGAAATATGGGTAGATAATTCCAACATCTAACCACTTTAAAATTTATTTCTTAACAACTTCTTTCATAACAGGATTCAGTCTCCTTTGAGGATCAGCCCTGGGTTTGCATTTCTCTTCTATATGAATTTTATGCATACAAATTGAAGGACTAATTCCTTTAATATCAGCAATTGTCCATCCAAAGACTTTCTTAAAATTTTTCAAAATTTTCATCAACATTTCTTCTTCTTCCATCATTAATTTTGAGGAAATTATGACTGTAGTAGAGGAATCTCCTAAAAAGGCATATTTTAAATGTTCAGGAAGTAACTTCAACTCAAGTTTTGAAGGTTTTTCAATTGATGGACAAAATGATTTATCTTTGTCTATCGTGTCCAAAATTTCAAAACATTCACGAACATAGTTTGAATCTTCCTTAAAAAGTTCTTCACATCAATCTAATTCCTCTTCTTGCTCGTGTTCCAAATCTTTTTTCTTCAGATTTTTCTTCATAAGTTGTTTTGAAATGACATTTACTTAGATATCTTATAACATCCATCTTATAACATTCATCATCTTTACCTTTTGTAGGATATTTCATTGAACTTAAAATATTGAAAGTACTAGTTTGATCATTGACGCGCATTGTTAATTCCCCTTTCTGCACATGTATCATTGCTCTTCATGTGGCTAGAAAATGCCTCCCACGCGCATTGTTAAATCTCCTTTTTTTCACATCATCATTGCTCTTCCTGTGGCTAAGAAAGGTCTCCTCAAAATGATAGGTATCTTCCTCCATATCTAGCATAATGAAATCAACAGGAAAGATAAATTGATCCACTTTCACTAGGATATCTTCTATAACTCCTTTAGTTTATGTTATCGAATGATCCGCTAACTGTAAAGTTACAGCAGTAGGGGTTATTTCTCCTAATCTCAATCTTTTGAATATTGATAATGGCATAAGGTTAATGTTTGCACCTAAATCACATAAAGCTTTCTCATAAAATCTGTCTCTTATTGCACATGGAATTGTAAAACATCCAGGATCTTTAAGCTTTTCAGGAAGCTTTTTCTGAATTATAAAACTGCACTCCTCACTAAATGCAACTGTCTCATTATCTTCAAACTTCCTTTTCCTGTTGAGAATATCCTTCATAAACTTTACATAGCTTGTCATTTGTTCTAAGGCTTCAACAAATGGAATATTAATTGTAAGCTTCTTAAATATTTTCAGAAATTTTGAAAATTGCTTATCCAACTTCTGCTGATGAAGTCTTTGAGGAAATGGAGGTGGTGGTTTTTCCAAATCAATTTTCAGCTGAGAAATATGTCTCTCAGAATCTTTTGGAGCGTCCTCTTTTGATTCTTCAATTTCTTCTCTCTACTTCAATTTCTTTTTAAACCCTACCATCGAACTTTCTTCCACTTCTAAGTTGAACGGATTTTACTTGCTCTTTTTTCGAGTCTTTTGGATTTGATTCTGTATTACTAAGAAGTGTTCATTGGGGTCTATTATTTAATGAATTTGTTATTTGCCCATCTTGATTCTCAATATTTCTAATTGTAGCTCATTGACTTTGTAATTGATTTTCATTTGTAACACCACTTCTTCTATAGAAAACTTCTTCTCCTTAAATTGTGTATTACTGTTGAAACCTAGAGGATAAGTAGATCTATAATTATTATTCCCTTGATTATTTCAGTTTCCCAATGGGTTTACTTGGTTGTTCCCTCATTGCTGATTATTACCATCCGAATTGTTATTCCAGTTAAAATTGGGATGGTTTTTCCAACCTGGGTTATAATAATTTGAATATGGGTTATTCAGCTTATTATTTATGGCATTCAAAGTTTACAATGATGTTTGGAAATCTACCATTTGGTCTAATGAATTCTCTTCAATCATGGAAATTGGTTGATAAAAATTCATCCCAAATTGGTCTAACTTCCTTGAAATTGCAGCAACATGATTTGCTAACATAGTAAATGCATCGGATTCATGAATATTGGCTACTTTCTTAGGATTCACCCTCTCAGATGGCCATTGAAAATTATTGGTAGACATTTCTTCAATTAAAGCATAAGCATGAAATGGTTTTGACATCAATGAACCACTAGCAGCGACATCGATAATTGATCTAAGAGATCCAACTAATCCATTAAAAAAAGTTTGAATTATTAACCAATCTGGTATAGCATGGTCTGGACACTTTCTTAAGAGTTCTTTAAATCTTTCTCAGGCTTCATAAATAAATTCCCCTTCAAACTGATTAAGAGATGTAATATTATTTCTAAGCTTCACAGTTTTTTATAGTGGAAAATATTTAGCAATGAATTTTTGTGCTAAATCACCCCAAGTTCTGATTGATCCAGATGCTAACGAATTCAACCACATCTTAGTTTTATCCCTCAGTGAGAAATAAATAACCTAAGTCTTATGACATCATCTGATACACCATCGTATTTAAATGTAGTGCACAATTCTAACCTAGTCTTATGGCATCATCTGATACACCATCGTATTTAAATGTAGCACATAATTCTAGAAAATTGGCAAGATGTAAATTTGGATCTTCAGGCTAACGAATTCAACCACATCTTAGTTTTATCCCTCAGTGAAAAAGGAAATAACCTAAGTTTCACGAATGTAACCATATTATAGTTTTATCCCTCAGTGAGAAAGGAAATAATCTACGTCTTATATCAAATTCAACCACATCTTAGCTTTATCCCTCAATGAGAAAAGAAATAACCTAAGTCTTATGATTGATAAACCATCGTATTTAAATGTAGCGTACAATTCTAGAAAATTGGCAAGATGTAAATTTGGATCTTCAGTTGGTGATCCCCCAAGTTTTGATTATTTGATATCATTTGGATAATAACAGGTTTAAGCTCAAATGAATTAGCCACTACAATAGGTTTTTAACTACTACAGTGAAGTTCATCTACAGTAGGGTTGGCATAATCTCATAAAAGTCTACACTCTTGATGAATTTCAGCATTTTGATCATTTTTGTTTGTCATTTCTGTAATTTTTTTATTTTTTTAAGATTTTTAATTTTTTTATTTCTGATTTTTCTAATAGTTCTCTCTAATTCAAAATCGTATGACACTAGTCGTTCACAACCTCAACTACGCATACACTAACATAAAATAAAATAAAACTAAACACACAAAATAAAATACGATAACTTAAATTTTAAATAAGACTTTCTAGAAATAGAAATTTGTATTTAAATCAATATATTCTTTACAATTTTCACTTCACTTCCCCGGCGACGGCGCCAAAAACTTGATTTTGAAACTGCTTATATGCAACAGTATAACAATAATTCTGATTATATTTCTTTATTTCGCAACAAAACCAAAGACTTGATCTTGAAGAAAAATAAGAATTTAACTTTTGATTTATATATATTGGGATACTGCGCAAGTATACATATTGTTATCAAGTAATATAGGACTTTTTGATTAAGACATGAATATCGAACCCATAGGGAAGATATGCAATATGCATTTTTTGGAAAATTTTTTATTTTTAAAAAGACAATTATTTAAACTAAAGCCATTTTTGCAGTAAAGAAAGTTTAAATATTTTTGTTTTTAATATTTTGATAAAAAAGTACAAACTTAAAAAGATAGCTTGAGTTTTTGTAGAAGAAAAGCACTAAATATGAAAATATTTTTCTCCTTATCACGAATTAGTAATAAGTATAGAAATTCTGTTGTGGAAGTATGCATATATCTTCCTTACCATGAATCAATGATAAATATAAAAATTTGTTATGGAAGTATGCTAAATGGCCAAATAGGAGCAATAATATTCTTTACCCTTACTAGAGATGCTATAAAGAACATTGGTTAATCTATAGTGAATCAGTAATAAGTATAGGAATTCTGTTGTGAAAGTATGCAAATTGTGTTGTGCCAAATAAAAAACATTCTTTACCCTTACTAGAGTTGCTATAAAGAACATTGGCTAATTTAAAGTTTGAATAGTTCTGAAGATCGGCTAGGCAGAACCCTTACTAGAGATGATATAAAGAACATTGGCTAATTTAAAGTTTGAATAGTTCTGAAGACAGGCTAGGCCCTTACTAGAGATGCTATAAAGAATATTGGCTAATTTAAAGTTTGAATAGTTTTGAAGACCGACCTTACTAGAGATGCTATAAAGAACATTGGCTAATTTAAAGTTTGAATAGTTCTAAAGACCAGATAGGTAGGGAAGATACCATGTATAGGAATTCTATTGTGAAAGTATGCAAATTGTGTTGTGTCAAATAGGAGCAATAATATTCTTTACCCTTACTGTTGTGGAAGTATGCAAATTGTGTTGTGCCAAATATGAGTAATAATATTCTTTACCCTTACTAGAGATGATATAAAGAACATTGGCTAATTTAAAGTTTGAATAGTTCTGAAGACAGGCTAGGCCCTTACTAGAGATGCTATAAAGAATATTGGCTAATTTAAAGTTTGAATAGTTTTGAAGACCGACCTTACTAGAGATGCTATAAAGAACATTGGCTAATTTAAAGTTTGAATAGTTCTAAAGACCAGATAGGTAGGGAAGATACCATTAGAGATGCTATAAAGAACATTGGCTAATTTAAAGTTTGAATAGTTCTGAAGACTGGCTAGGTAGGGAAGATGTTAGCACTCACTCTAGAGTTCCCTCGACTCCCTCCACTTGGGGAACTCGTATCAGAACCTAAAATAATAAACCAAGTTGGGGGCTTTAACCTATCACTTTAAAGTCCCCTAACTCTACACCCTTCAATGAATATTTCCATATTTGTTTGCACTCAATCATATGAACTACATTCTCATTCATACAACCTCATGTGATTATTTCCAATTGTTGACTGAGACAATGCCAGCCTGGTTCTTACATGTTCTCACAATAAATTTTAACATCTGGATTGGTCAAATCAAGAAGTAATTGAAGTACATGGATTTAAATCATCACAAGTTCTTCCAACATTAAAGATCAATACTCTCCACAACTCCATCAAACACAATTACTTATCATTTTAAGAAGAAAGATAAAGAAAACTACTCAGAATCCATAGAGAAAACAAAACCACACTTTAGTTTAAAAGTAAAAATCATTGTCAAACCAACAACAAGTCTCAATTAAAACCAAAAGCAGTCTAAAATAAAAGATAAAAACTTATCTCAAGTCCTCCACCAAACTCTTGAAGTTCCTTTGAATCTCTTCCTTTTTAAAACACTCTTAATATAAAACTAAAATAAAAGGGATAAATATGTGGTGCCTGAAAATCTCTCCAACTAACTCCCCAATTTTAGAACTTTCAAAACTTTCTCAATACTTTCAGGACCCCTTTCAAAGTCTCAATCTTCCTTCTTTTATAATTCTCCAAAAGGTGCCTTGGTATCTCTTCAAAATGTGTCTTGATTCGATGTATTTCCCCAATTGATGCATCCTTTCGCAATAATTTTTGTCCATGGTGGTTGTAACCACCTATTAAGCCAATGGGTGCCTAAGAAACTCTTCAAAATTCGCAAAAACAGAATTTACTCATCCAATAATTGCCACTGGCGCTTAAGCGCGGGACCTCTGGTTCTTAGGCTCTGCCTTCTTTGTTTAACCGGGGCTTAAGCGTCGGATCTGGCGCTTAGGCGCCAAAACACTTTTGCACATTTTTCACTTATTTGCTCCAAATTTGATCCTTTTTCACTCCTTTAAGCATTATTCAACTTTTTATTTGTACCTTAAAGAAAAAAATACAAAAATATCTTCCATTAAAGCACAATATCTCAACAATATATATAAAAATGTGTCTAAAAATACTATATATTTTAGGCGTATCAATGCCCAAGATAGTTGATTCAAGCACCTTGAGTTGGGGAAAAAGCCTCTTCTTCTTCTTATATGAGTGGATAGTCGGCCTGGTCATGATTCCTCATTCATCATTGGACCCCCCATCAAGAATAAAAACTTACAATCTTTTATCTTGTTCCTTAAGTTAATCAGGTGAAACTTTCGGGCTGAGTCGAAGACCACATACCCATCTGTGTCTACTCTGATGGAGAACATGTGCAAGAACAACTCTCGCGACCACAAAATGTCCATTCAACGTAAGTAAATTATGTAAATAATAATAGCTGCAATGAATTTTGGCTTAACTTATATTGACACAACTCTATAGTGGTTGAAAATTGACCAGAGCTCTGTGCAGAGAGGAAGCCAGAGTCCATACTGAAATTGATCTCAATAGATCAAGTCATCCCCCAGATAGTCGGTTGCCCAAACTTCTACCTCCACCTATTTGAGAACGACACTTGTGTCATACAAACAAGTGTCATCTAGTTATTCCACATCGAAGGTTGCCAAGGTTGATCCCACAATCTCCCTTACCAAACTAAATAATTGAGGGGAGTATTGGAAGCCGTGAAAATTTGATAGAAGCTGACTAAATTTAAAAAGGGAAAGATGAAAAGTATTCGTTAACTCTCCTCTCAACTCTATAAAGTACACGAGGTCTTGAATCCGTACATCAGACTTCAAAAACACATCAAATCGGCATGAAAATCAAGATGGACAAAGATTGAAATTTTTAAAATTGGACAATAATAATTTAGTTTTATTATGATAAAAAGTATCTTACAATTTTGTCATCTGCTGCCTCGGGCAACACTAGATCCTCGGCTCAACAAACTATCATATAACACAAGCCCATCAAATTTATATTTCTCTATCCTCTCTTTTTCCGCCCGGATATAGCAGATCAATTTAGTCACCCAAACTTCCTCTAGTTCACTTCGGAGGGTCACCACTTTGGTTTTGAGGGTCATCATATCCATGTAAAGGACTGTCAGTTCTATATTTATATCTGATATGACAATCCCTCTTTGAAGGCATGTTGCTCGGGTGAATGAGTACACAGATTCATCGCCAATGACTCATGAGAGCCTCGTAGACTGTCTGTCTCCCTCTCACTGTAGATGGGGGCAGCAACTCTTAGATGTCACTTCAACCGGGGCAGAAACAAAAGGTCATGCAGTCTCCTCTGGCACATGAAGTTGTCAGAGCCCTGTATGTAAGGAATTGATGGCCACAATCCCATCTACAACAATGGAATAGGCGCCACTAGAAAAGACAAGAAAGCCAAATAAGAAAGAAAATTCAAATCATTGATTAGTTTCTTCATCTCTATCATTCAGTTACTCTCTCCAATAGGTGTTGTAGCATCACCCTGAATAGCCTCACCAAACGAAGGCTAAGGCTGAGCAACTTCCGACGGAGGAATTTGCATGATCGCTTCCACCTGCCTCTGTTCTTGGAAAGGCAACTGAGCAAGTCACTGGCAGAGTGGATCAGGAGACAAGACAGATGCATCAGTGATGCGTACTCCCATTTGACTCCTCACCTTTAGGAGCGGTTGTGAGTCGGAAGGCTCCATAATCTCCTCTACCCACTACTTTTTGTGTCACTACCTGTTTCATCAATCTGGACCCCTCAGTCCTAATCCCTCATGTCGGACCTTTNTTTTTTTTTTTCTCGTTTGTTAAATGCGGGTAGTTTTGTAGAATATCTATAGAACGTTAGCCACAAGTTTGTGTTTTGTATTATCTTTCGTTCAACTTTTACTTCCCTACGTTCTCTTTCCTCGCTCTCATGATTGAGCTTCTCTCTCGAGTTCTGATATCCCCTCTCTTGCGATTATGTTCTAAAGGTAAAATCCTTGTTCGCCTCCTCTTCGATCCATGGCTCCATTGGGCAAGGCTTTGCCTGTCATGGGATTACTTTGCTCTCTATATCACCTCTGTTCTTCTGCTCTACTTGGTTCCTTTGTTGTCCCTCAAGCCCACAATATTCTTTACCACTATATTTTATGGAATTTTGATTTTTTGATAGTTTAGCTTCTTTGAGCTCTATTCAGTCAATGATTTTTGGGTGGTTGTGCATTGGTTTGCATTTTGTAATTTATGTGATTTTGATTTTTGTATTTTTTGTGATTTTGCATTGGTGTTGGATTTTCTTTATTGTTAATGGGGTGATGGTCTTTACTGTGGACTTAGGACATTATTTGTAATGTGATGTTGTTGGTTAATGATATGATGATTCAATTGATTGGGAAGACAGTTGAGGATTTTGGAGATTCTCTGATTTTGGTTTCTGGCATTTCATTTGTTGGATGATGTGGTGATGACTTATTCTGTGAATTTGGTGAGAGGAGTACTTGTGTTTTGATGTTGTTTTTGTGATTTTGTAAAGAAAATCATTGGTGTTGTGATTGGGCGGTTACTGTGATGATTAGTTGTGGTCGTTGTTGGTGTGTTGGTTGAATTTTAGTGGTGGTGGATTGCTTATGGGTTGGTCAAATTTTAGTTGTAGATTGAAGGTGGTGGTTGTTGTTAGTCTAAAATGCTAACCTAATGTTTTACAATAAATAATGAATACAAATCCTATTCAAGTAATCCTATTTTTAGCAATTTGGATTGAAAGATATCAAATATTTAGGAGGCTCTTCCTTGTAATGAGTTAAGTGAATGACATAAAATGTAAAGTTGTAAATACTAAAATATCTAGTGACAAACATGAGCAACAATCGTCTTTACCATTTCNGCTGCGAAACAATAGTTTGTTTTGTGTTATGTGAAGGGAAAAAGGATTAACAATCAAAAATGTTTTTTTTTTTGGATTTGTTAAATGACGCTCATTTTCTGTTCGGACATCTGGCGTACCTCTACGTGCGGTGCAGGTTATTCTTGAGTTATTTTCAGATTATTTCTGGATTACTTCCAATAATCTTGAAATAACCCAGAAATAATTCAAAAGTAAAGACTGCAAGTTATTTCTGTGTTATTTCGGGATTATTGAAAATAATCTAAAAATAACCTGAAAATAACTCAAGAACCACACAGAAAAATTTGTGTCTTAAATGAGATCATAGAGAGAAAATGTTATTTTATTGATTTGTAGTGGATGGTGACTTTTAATCAAAGGATGGGATATTTATTATTTTCATGTTAAAATTTGTGAGATGATGTCACATATTTGATGTTTGAAGAAAGTTATTGTTTGCCTTTAATTTTATGATTTAACAGGCTGTGTACTTCACTTAGTTTCACTTAGTTTCACTTAGTAGTCTAGGCAGATGTGATGCATGATTTCACAATGCATATTAGATTGGTCATGATTTCACAATGGAATCATAAAATTATATGTCTAATTTGTGTAGATGAGTTCACATTATACATTAACTTCTCATTCATGCTAGTAAGATATTATTACTCCATATAATCTTTCGTTACAGATGTATATCACGTTCTTATTACTTTTTATAATCATGCCTATGTATATTTTTAATTTAATTTTTATAGCTTCTTGTCAGTTAAAACCTCATTCTGATTGTAATAATTTACACTTGCCAATGATGATTAATTTATTGGAGACATGCTTCATGTTTGCACATTGCTTATAATGTAACTTTATTGTTTGCATGCTTTTTATTAGAATTTAAGCTCATCGTTTTTAGCTTGTTATCTCTATTTGTTTTAACATTTTACATGCAATTTGTTTTGAAATAACTTATCGATGTTCGCTGGTTGATTAAATTTAGGAGATATATATATATATATATATATATATATATATATA
>JXCR01123387.1:202098-220592 GCA_002079205.1 Phalaenopsis hybrid cultivar | reverse complement strand
AAATAGCCAATTCTTTTCAAAAATAGATATTTAATCACCCCTTCACATGTTAGTTTGCAAAAATTTCATAGCACTAATCTAACTTAGTCTATCTAGTGTTTACATTAATTAACTATGTTTTCCTTCACCACTAGTGTTACAACACCACAATTAACCCCACTCTCCTTAAGTGAACCACAAACATCTATTTAAATTAAATTCTCTAAGGAAAAATAAAGTTAAGTTTAGCATGATTTTTCTCCCCCCGAACATAATTTTTACCTCATGCAACAACTTGTACATGCATTAAAAAATAGGGTATAATAGTACAGAAATACTTTCTACTACATGCTCGTATCAACTGAATCAACTGGTATTTAACAGAAAGTAAAATTGAGTTAAACAAAACATATAACCAAAGAGAATTGCACATCAAAGCCAACATGTATATAACAAAAAATAAAATAAGTCATACACAAAGAATACATCCAACAAACAGAAAAAGCAACCACAGTTATTACAATAAATAAAATCCTATACACCTAACTTGAAAGAAAAATAAATTCACTCGTCCTCCTCCTCATCACTTCCTCCTCTTCTTCATCTTCTCCAATGGAATCCTCCTCCATTGGTTGTTAGATGCTTTCATAAATTTGGTAAGGAGAATATATTAGAAACTCAATATGATTGTCACCTCCAATTCATTAGTTCCTATGATACATCTCCAACTAGACGACCTGGAAGCAAACTATTTAATCAACCCTGTCCACAAAAGCATACACCTAGGCCTATACAATGGAGGTGTCATCCTCCAACTCCTATAATATTTGTGCAATAGAGGCTACCATGGTAGAAGTGTTGGTCAGGAATAGGAAGTAGAGGGCAAAGATGGACATTTCCCATGCCAAGCACTGTATGTCTCTTGTATATCCCAATGTTAGATTTACAAATAGGCTTCATAGGATGCAGATGCTCCTCCCAACCACCATAAGACAATCCAGAGTTTAGGGGGGACGAGAAAACTGAGGATCGGTGCCCTAATCCAAGAGTAGATCCCCCCATNAGCAAACTATTTAATCAACCCTGTCCACAAAAGCATACACCTCGGCCTATACAATGGAGGTGTCATCCTCCAACTCCTATAATATTTGTGCAATAGAGATTACCATGGTAGAAGGATTGGTCTGGAATATGAAGTAGAGGGCAAAGATTGACATTTCCCATGCCAAGCACTGTATGTCTCTTGTATATCCCAATGTTAGATTTACAAATAGGCTTCATAGGATGCAGATGCTCCTCCCAACCACCATAAGACAAGCCAGAGTTTAGGGGGGACGAGAAAACTGAGGATCGGTGCATCCCAAGNTATATATATATATATATATATATATATATATATATATATAGTGAATGAAAATAGTAAATTGTTTTCAATTTTTTGTTTTTTCATGTTATGACTAGTTTTTTTTTGTCAATTATAAAACGACTGTTGAACATATAGGCGCATGTGTGACTATGATTTGATATTAGGAAATTTTAAAGGGATTTATCTAATAAATTGTTAAGTATTTTATTTTCGATTTTTCATTTTTGAGCCCGCACCCACCCTGTATACTTATTTAAGGGTTTTTGATTGGTTTTCTAAAGGTCAAACAATGTAGAATTTTGAAAGTCTCGAGTGAAGAATTAAAGATTATAAACTAGCATGCATAACTTAGAACACATTTGTAACTGCATTTTCTTGCAATGCGGACCAAAAATTCGGTTTTATTTTTTTTCCCGTTTGTTAAATGCAGGCAGTTTTTTAGAATTTCGATAGAATGCTGGCCACAAGTTTGATTTTTGTATTATCTTTCGTTCAACTTTTACAGCCCTACGCTCTCTTTCCTCACTCTCATGATTGAGCTTCTCTCTCGAGTTCTGCTATCCCCTCTCTTGCGATTTTGTTCTAAAGGTAAAATCCTTGTTTACCTCCTCTTCAATCCATGGCTTCATTGGCAAGGCTTTGCCTGTCATGGGATTACTTTGCTCTCTATATCACCTTTGTTCTTCTGCTCTACTTGGTTCCTTTGTTGTCCCTTAGCCCACAATATTCTTTACCACTATATTTTATGGCATTTTGATTTTTTGATAGTTTAGCTTCTTTGAGCTCTATTTAGTCAATGATTTTTGGGTGGCTGTCCATTGGTTTGGATTTTGTAATTTATGTGATTTTGATTTTTGTATTTTCTGTGATTTTGCATTGGTGTTGAATTTTCTTTATTGTTGATGGGGTGATGGTCTTTACTGTGGACTTAGTAAGGACATTATTTGTAATGTGATGTTGTTGGTTAATGATATGATGATTCAATTGATTGGGAAGACAGTTGGATTTTGGAGATTCTTTGATTTTGGTTTTTTGCATTTCATTTGTTAGATGATGTGGTGATAACTAATTCTGTGAATTTGGTGAGAGGAGTACTTGTTTTGATGTTGCTTTTGTGATTTTGTAAAGAAAATCATTGGTGTTGTGATTGGGTAGTTACTGTGATGATTAGTTGTGGTCGTTGTTGGTGTGTTGGTTGAATTTTAGTGGTGGTGGATTGCTTATGGGTTGGTCATATTTTAGTTGTAGATTGAAGGTGGTGGTTGTTGTTAGTCTAAAAGCTAACCTATTGTTTTACAATAAACAATGAATATAAATCTTTTTCAAGTAATCCTACTTTTAGCAATTTGGATTGAAAGATATCAAATACTTAAGAGGCTCTTCCTTGTAATGAGTTAAGTGAATGACATAAAATGTAAAATTGTAAATACTAAAATATCTAGTGACAAACATGAGCAACAATCATCTTTACCATTTTCGAGTGCATAAAGAAATTTGGATAGAAATGACTTTAATTCCTTAAAAATCTCATAGCTATCCATTCAAAACATATTTCCCTAACATTTGTATCTTCCCACAAGGCATATAAACATATACCTCATAGCTTAATGTGATTAACCTAGTTGATTCTATTATAGCTTTCCAAAGTCTTATGGTTCACAAAACATTTTAACAATTCACTTAGACATAATGGAAAGTAAATTAAGTTCTTAAGGTTAATCATCACAAAATGAATATAAAGAAATTACATAGCAATTTACATTTCATTCCTCCTACCTAATCATCACAAGAAAGAGTTAAAGATGTGCCCAAGAAGCATGTTGATTTCACCAAATGAATACATTGAACACAAAAGAAATTCACTAAATTTTTTTTACAATTGAAATACTCAAAGTAATAAACAAATATACTTAGTTATTCCTCCTTTATAATGGCCAAAGTTGACTTTAAGCAAAATTCTTAATTTTCCTACTCCTGCCTTGTAGAACACCACTCCATCAACACTTTGAAGAAGAAATATGGTTCTCCAAAGCAAGAAAAAACCCCTAATTAATCAATCTCTCATCAATCCCTCACAAAAGCATCGATCCTATATCAATCCTTCATCAATCCTTTATCAATCATGTCGTACATGACAATTTATAAAATTTAATACTTAGCATCTATGACTCACATCTTCAGCACATGATGTCCCCACGACTTGGCACTTGAACTGCAGCAACCGCCCAAAATAGTTGGTGGTAAGGCTCTCTGTATGCTTAGGATTGAACATGCGCTTGCCTAAGTGCCTAAGCGCCAACTGCGGTTTGGAATGCTAGGAACGACGCTTAGGTGCCCAATGGTTGGCGTATAAGTTCCAACCCTCGGGTTTGGAATGCTGGGATTGGCGCCTAGACTCCAAGTGTCCGACGCTTAGGCATCCGCACTACTTTTTTCTATGAGCTCAAAGTCATCTCTTGTTCTTCCTCATTTCAATTACATGTTATACGTACTAGAATACAAAAATAACTTTCTTAAAGTGCATTATTATCAATAGAAATGTATAAAAACAATTATAAATTCTTGTTAACTTTTTCATACATTAAAATTCCCCATACTTAAAAGTTACTTGTACATAAGTAACAATTCAATTTAAATAATTATTTAGCTAACTCAAAGGAGTGGGTATCAAGCTACCTGTAATTTTGCTTCTAAGTTTCCATACTTTAATCAATGCATTTACTCTAGTGCTAAGTCCATTTCATAGGCTTTAAAAAGTTTACACTCAACAAGTAAATTGTGAATTTACATCCCTTTAAAAAGAAGCTAGTTTATATCAACTAGTGTAAAGTAAATGTCAAATAACAAGAATAGAGCACATCCATTAGATGCATACTAATAATTCATAACATTCAAGAAATTGAGGGAGATTATGGGTTTTTTTTCACTTTAGGAAGAGATGATAGTAAAACTAACTTTCGGTAAGGCTTCTCTTCAAGCTTCTCCTTAATTTATTTTTTTCTTATATACTCTTTTCTTTTTACTTTAACATAATTGCTTTCAATCCCAAGTATAAATTTTGAGGATTGTTATATATGCATAGGTCTTTAATGATTTTAAATCCTATTACTCTCTTTCTAAATTCAATCACTCGACAATTTTTCCTACTCACTATTTTAAAAATTAAGAATTTATTAGAACGAAATTAAAATTTTATGGAGGCTCAATTCTTATTATAGAACTATCAAATTACTTTAATTTTAACAAATAGCCAATTCTTTTCAAAAATATATATTTAATCACCCCTTCACATGTTGGTTTGCAAAAATTTCATAGCACTAATCTAATCTACCTAGTGTTTACATTAATTAACTATGTTTTCCTTCACCACAAGTGTTACAGCACCACAATTAACCCTACTCTCCTAAAGTGAACCAAAAACATCTATTTAAATTAAATTCGCTAAGGACAAATAAAATTAAGTTTGGCATGATTTTTCTCCCCCCGAACATAATTTTTACCTCATGCAACAATTTGGACATGGATTAAAAATAGGGTATAATAGTACAGAAATACTTTCTACTACATGTTGTATTTAACAGAAAGTAAAATTAAGATAAACAAAACATATAACCAAAGAGAATTGCACATAAAAGCCAACATGTATATAATAAAAAATAAAATAAGTCATACACAAAGAATACATCCAACAAACAGAAAAAGCAACCACAGTTATTACAATAAAACTTGAAAGAAAAAGAAAATCACTCATCCTCCTCTTCATCTTTTCCAATGGAATCCTCCTCCATTGGTCGTTAGATGCTTTCATAAATTTGGTAAAGAGAATATAGTATAAACTCAATATGATTGTCACCTCCAATTCATTGGTTCCTATGATACATCTCCAACTAGAAGACCTGCAAGTAAATTATTTAATCAACCCTGTCCACAAAAGCATACACCTCGGCCTATACAATGGAGGTGTCATCCTCCAGCCCCTATAATCTCTGTGCAATATAGGCTATCATGGTAGAAGGATTGGTCAGGAATAGGAAGTAGAGGGCAAAGATGGACATTTGTCATGCCCAAGCACTGCATGTCTCTTGTATATCCCAATGTTAGATTTATAAATAGGCTTCATAGGATGCAGATGCTCCTCCCAACCACCATAAGACAAGCCAGAGTTCAGGCGAGACAAGAAAATTGAGGATCGGTGCCCTAATCTAAGAGTATATCCCCCCATAAGTTACTTAATCTTCATAAAAATCACTCCTAATCAATCACAACAACATAAACAAACACACTAAAATAGATACAAGCACACTACGATAACACACATACACAAACTTGAGTTGCCTCCCAAGAAGCGCTTAATTTTACATCTTCAGCCTGACTGTGCCAGATATTCTAATTAGGATGACCCAATATCAATACCTCCTTAATCACAAGTCTCTCTCTACACCTGGGTATGGTTTAAGTCTTTGTCCATTCACTTTAAACACTCTACCACTCTTAGGATCTTCAGTATCAATCACACTAAAAGAATAAACCCTTACTACAATAAATGGTCACGACCACCTGAATTTTAGTTTTCCTGTGAATAATTTCAATTATGTATTGAACAATAAAACAACCTGTCCTGGCTCTAATTTTTTTCTCAAAATCTTTTGTTCATATCATTTCTTCATTTTCTTTTTATAAATTTTTACATTTTCATAAGATTCTTGTTTAATCTCATCAAATCCATTTAACACTCTATCACTCTTAGGATCTTCAATATCAATTATACCAAAAAGATAAACCCCTACTACAGTAAATGGTCACGACCACCTGAATTTTAGTTTTCCTGAGAATAATTTCAATCATATATTTTATAATAAAACCTCCTGTGTAGGCTCAAATTTTTTTCTAAGAATCTTCTGTTCATATCATTTTTTTCATTTTATCTTTATAAATTTTAACATTTTCATAATATTATTTTATAATCTCATCAAGTCCATTTAACTGTAGCAAACGTTTCTCACCAGCTTATTTCATATTATAATTAAATTACTTAACATCCCAATATGTTTTGTGCTCCAATTCAACTCACAAGTGACAAGCTTTGTCAAATATGAAAATATATGGCGACATCCCTATATGTGTTTTATTATTAGTCTTATAGACCGATAAAGCATCATCAAGTCTTAAAGTCCAATTCTTTCTGCTATGATTGATAGTCTTCTCCAAAATCCTTTTGATCTCCTTATTAGAAACTTTTGTTAGTCCACTTATCTAAGGATGATATGATGTGGATACCTTATATTTTATTACGTACTTCCCCACTGATGTCTCAATCCTTCTATTCCTAAAGTGGCTTCCCCTAACACTATTGATAACTCTAGGCAGACCACATCTACAAAATATATTTTTCCTTAAAAATTAGACACACTTTGAGATTCATAATTCAGTAGAGCCACTGCCTCTATCAACTTTCAGACATACTCCCAGCTATCAAAATACATAGATTCTTTAAAGAACGTGTGAAATGTCTCATGAAGTCTAAACCCCAAACATAAAAAATCTCAATCTTCAAAGTAAAATTCTGGGGGCATTTCAACTTGCTTAGAAAATTACCTACTCTCTAACATCTGTCACAAGTTTTCATATATTCATTTACATCCTTAAATATAGTAGGCCAATAAAATCTCAATTGTAATATCTTACCAACAACTCTATACACTCCAAAATGTCCCCCAAATTGAGCATAATGACGTTTTCTAATAACAACGTGAGTCTCTTCTATGGGTAAACACCTCATAATTATCGGATCTTTGCACTTCTGATGAAGGTATGAGTCATCCCAAAAATATTATTCAGTATCATGAATAAATTTTTTTCATTGATGGTATGTTAGATCATAAGATAAAATATCACTGACTATGTAATTTATTATATCAGGATACCATAGAATATTCCAATCAGAAATAACAATCAGTTACTCATTAGGAAAATTTTCATTGATATCATCAAAAAATGCACATAATTCCCCTGATTTAGCTCGATAACTGATATGTTATTTGATTCTTATTACCTTTCCTATCCACATCTTTGATATCAAACTCTTCAAGCAGCATGACCCATATGGTCAACCTAGGTTTGATGTCTTTTTCGACATTAGATATCAAATTGTAGAATTGTAGGAATGAACAATACGCTTTGTACTAATCAAATACGGTCTGAATTTTTCGAACCATATACTATATCTAGAAGCTTATTTTTAGTAATTGTGTAGTTAATCTGAGTTTCATTAAGAATCTTACTAGCATAATACATAGCCTAAGACATCTTGTTGTGCCTTTGTCCTAAAACTGCCTCTATAACGTGGTCACTCGCATCACCCATGAATTCAAATATACTTCCTCAATTAGGTGAAATAATGATGGGAGTAGCGACCAACTTCTCTTTTAAATGTTAAATGCAGCTAGACAATCCTGGTCAAAATCAAATAGAACATCCTTTTCTAACATATGACATCAAGGTTTCGTGATTTTAGAAAAATCATTAATGTATCGCCAATAAAATCTCACATGTCTCAAGGAACTTCTAACTTCCTCACTGACGTGGGTGGGAGAAGTTTTTCAATCATCTATATTTTGTTGGTTCTACCTTTCACTTAGAAATTTTGTGTCATAAATTAACTCTCTGGAGACCATAACATAACACTTTTCCCAATTGAGAACTAAATTAGTTTCTTCACAATGTCTCAATACCTTGGCTAGATGATCTAAATAGGAATTAAATGAAGGGTCAAACACTAAGAAATTGTCCATGAATATTTTTATACCTTTCTCAATCAGGTCATAGAAGATCGACACCATACAACGCTCAAACGTTGCAAGTGCATTATATAACCCAAAGGACATTCTCCTAAAAGAAAAATCCCATAAGTACTTCTAAATGTGGTCTTATCTTGATTTTCAGAAGCAATATAAATCTGATGGTACCCTGAATACCACCTAAAAAGTAAAAATAGGGTTGATCAGCTAGCCTATTCAACATATGATCTAAGAAAGGTAAAGAAAAATGATCTTTCCTGATGGTAGAGTTTAATTTCCTATAATCAATACATATACACCACTCTGTGAGATGTCTAGTGGAGATCAATTCATTTTGTTCATTTAGTAGCACAGTCATTCTCTCTTTCTTAGGAACAAAATGGATTGGATTAACCCAGACACTATCTGATATAGGGTAGATAATACTTGCATTGATTCCTTTGAAAATCTTTTTCTTGACAACTTCTTTCATAATAGGGTTTAATCTACTTTGAGGATCTACCCAGGGTTCATGATTTTCCTCTATCAGGAATTTATGCATACATATTGAAGAAATAATCCCATTTATGTCTGTTAAGTTCCATCCAAGGGCTTTCTTACAGCTCCTCGGAATGCTCATCAACTTCTCCTCTTGTGAACAACTCTGTTCTGAGGATATAATTACCAATAAGGTAGATGCCTTCCTCAAATAATCATAATTTAAATATTTAGAAAATACCTTCATCTCAAGTTCAGGGGGTTCCTCAATTGAAGAAACAAGAGGTTTATAGTTTTCAGTAGCATCAAGTATCTCAAACCTCTCCTTAACAATTCTTGGGTTATCATCAACCAGTAAAGCAGATTCGTCCATAAAATATGTAGAATCATCCTGGCTCAAATCTTGCACCACTGATTTAACTTCACAACTCTCCCGAAAGCGTGTGCTAGGTAGTCAATCAGATCCATCCTGTAACATGTGTTTTCATTATAATCGGAAGTAAGCTTCATAGATTTTAACACATTAAAAGTTAGCTTCTGATCATTCACACTCATTGTCAGTTCTTCTTTCTGCACGTCAATCATTACTCTGTCAGTGACTAGAAAAGATCTACCTAATATGATGAGGATCTCTTTATCTTCCTCCATATTTAATACAATAAAATCAACATGAAAGTTATATTTATCCACTTTCTCTAGGACATCCTCTATAGCCCCCTTAGATAAGTGATTGAGCGATCAACAAGTTGAAGGGTTACAATGGTAATAGACATCTCTCTGAATCCTAACATCTTGAAAATAAATAATGACATAAAGTTAATACTGGCACCCACATCACATATAACCTTCCCATAAAACTTTTCTCCAATGGCAAATGGAATAGTAAAACTCTCAGGATTTTTAAGTTTCTGAGGAAGCTTCTTCTGAATGATAGTGTTTCACTCCTCGCTGAGTGCTACCGTCTCATAATCTTCAAACTGCCTCTTCTTATTAAGAATATCCTTTATGAACTTCACATATATAGACATATGCTCCAATGCCTCAGCAAACAGAATGTTGATTATCAACTTATTGATTCTTCTCAGAATCGAGAAAATCGTCCATCCAGTTTTTGTTTTTAAAGTCTTTGAGGAAATGATGGTGGTGGTCTTTCTAAGTTATTCATAGTGGGTGAGATTGGCTTTCCTAAATCTTTAGAAAGTTCTTCCTTAGTTCTTTCAGGTTTCATGTTCTCTTTCTCCACCTCACGTTCTTTCCAGACCACTTCATCCAATTCTTTTCCACTCCTCAACTTGATTGCCTTCACCTGCTCACCATTCTTTTCTTAGGGTTGATCTCAGTATTACTAAGAAGAGTTCCATGAGGTCGACTACTAAGTGAGTTAGCAATCTGTCTCAATTGGTTCTCTATGTTCCTAATAGTCACATCTTGGTTTTGTAGTTGATTTCCCATCTACAAAACAACTTCTTCCCAAGACAACTTCTTCTCCTTAAATTATTGGTTTGCGTTAAAACCAGGAGGATAAGAAGGTCTCAAGTTAGAATTACCTTGATTATTTCAATTCTTAAAACAGTTAGGTGGAGTACTCCCCCATTGTTGGTTTCCTACACCTTGATTGTTATTCCAACTATGATTGTAATAATTGGAATAAGGGTTGTTAGTCCTGCTGTTGATTGCATTTAGGGTCTCAAAAGATGAAGTGTTAGCATCAACCAGTTGCTCGGATGAATTTTAGTCAATTACTTTGGGTCTTTGAGGTTGGTTTATCCCTAACTAATCAAGCTTCCTAGATATAGCTGATACCTGAGAAGTCAAAATAGAAAGCACGTCTGTTTCATGTACACTTGCTACCTTTCTGGGATTCACTCTCTCAAAAGGCCTTGAAAATTGTTGGTAGTTATCTCCTCAATTAGAGAATAGGTCTCATCAAATGGCTTTGACATTAATGAGCCACCAGCGACAATCTCAATGATAGACCTAAGAGTAACTACTAACCCGTAGTGAAAATTTTGAATTATCAACCAATCAGACAGTGCACGATGGAAGCACTTCCTAAGAAGTTTCTTGAATCGTTCTCAAGCTTCATAAATTGACTCACCTTCATATTAGTAAAATGATGTTATATCATTCCTAAGTTTAGCCATTTTTTTAAGGTGAAAAATATTTAGCTAGAAATTCTTTGGCTAAGTTACTCCACGTCTTTATTAATATAGGTGCCAATAGTTTAACCACATTCTGGCTTTGTCTCTCAAGGATAAAAGGAAAAGCTTATCTTAACAATGTCGTTGGAAACACCATTATAGCGAAACATTGGTGCAGAGTTATAAAAAACTAGCAAAGTAAGTTTAGACCTTCATATAGGGTTTCCCCAAACTAGTTGTTATGCACCATTTAGATGATAGCGGACTTTAGTTTGAATGTGTTAGCTTCTACAACAAAGGTTTGAATACTCAAATGAATTTCATCTATTGTAAGATTAGCATAATCTCTTAAAGGTTTATGTGCATTTTGATGTATTCAAGACTTTACACAGTTGACCTTATTGAGTATGCCCCTTTTCTCGGTTGTTCTATCGAGAGCAACCGTCTAGCCTTTTTCGTTGTTTTTTCTAACTTTTGTTATTGTTACTGTTGGTTTCGCATCTTCAAGATTACATCTTCATATTAATTTGTTTGGCTGTGATTGGATTTATATATGCATTTACTAGTTACAATCTAAAACTTGTTTCATGCCACATAAACTTATCAAATAACATTGGATGGAATACATTCTCAGACCATGGTCCTTTTGAGCTTATACTTTCAGACCTTTTATCTAATTGAATGACAAGCTTTTCCCTTTTGTTTTTTTTTTTAAGCCCTTTTTTCATCTTCTTGCAATTTTATTGTCTTCAGTGATAGTTGAGCATTAAACTCATTTTACCCGAGAAAAAAACCACTAAAAAAACATTTTAATGTTCATTTTAAAAGGATTCGTTAACCCAAGGAAATAATTTCCGAAAAAGCCCCATTTGTAGCTAACTTCAACTAGATTTGTGCCATGATTTTAGAGCACATTGCAAACAGGACGCTCTCAACAATAAAGAAAATAAAATGTGAGCATGAAATAAAAAATAAATAAATAAAAGTGAATGAATCACTTATATTTTTCCTCCAAATACTTATTTCTTTAACTACACGTTGCTGAATGCAAAATGTATTATAATAGTAACTCAGCATTGACTTCAAAATCCATGCAAAGTGACAAACGTGTGTTACAGAAGCACCCATCCCATGTGTCAGATTTTGACTCGTAATGCTGCAGCCGAGACTTTTCTCCTTAACCCACGTGAAAAGGTACATTAAAGAAAGAAATCAGCCNAACAGCGATTTCACGAACAATTTCGAACACAAGTTTATTTCAAACAAACTAAATTTCAAACGAACCGAACACAAACATAAGTTTCTGCTCGTTCCTGTTCGGTTCATTTCCACCCTTAATTCATACTATTAAATGTTTATCTATTGGAGAGCTCCATGATATTTTGCAGGAAATTATTTCAATCCGAGTTGATAACAATATCAAAATTAATTCCTAAACTCTTTTAATATAGACTGAAATAGTCATCTATGAGAACTAAAACACACTCTAATTAAATCTGGGACTAAAATGACCCTATATAAATAACTATAGAACCATTTTGACATTTTACATTTTACTAAAATATAACTAATTAATAAACTTTAATTAAGCGAACCTTTAACCATAAAACTNCCCTAGTTGAATTGAATATTAATGAAGTAAACTTCAGGCTTGAGAAATCTTATGCAAATATGGACTACTTAAAAAAACAGAAAGAAGTATTACAAAAATGTATGCTAGGCAATTTAGGCTTGGGAAACACAACAAAAATACTCTTGAAAGGAGCGCAAAAGTCCAACTTCAGAAGGCATGAAGTATAAAGTAAGCTGGTTTTTTTTTTTTTTTTTCAGCAGCAATTTCATTTTTAGCTCAAAGCCATATACAAAAAGGTTGTGCTGAAGAGTGATCTCTGAGGGCATAGAAAAGACTAACTTCAGCAAGTTTTCATGAGGCATACAACATAAAGCAAGCACAAAATCAAAGGTTCCTTTTCTCAACATTTCATTCCCTATACTTTTAAAGTTTAAGCAACAGTTAGCAGCCATTTAGTACAACATCAACTAACCATAATTTACGAATTAGGCTAAAAAACCAATTCCCTACGCAAAAAGCAGAAGAAAAAAAAAGAAATTAGCATAAATAAAAGGGCCCATTTGAGATCGTTACATTGCTTTCTAGGGAAGCAAGCCCGTCCCCGAAATTCATCGGAAGCGCCATGGAGGCACCAAGAATCTTCCTCCAAGATGAACATGAACGCCAACTCCTGCGGCCTGGCAATGAAAGTCCCACGCGCGAAGAACGCTGGAGACCGGCCATGGGTACGCTCCAAGCATTCACCCAATATACCGCGGAGCTCGACATCTCCGAGATGACAGGCGAGAAAACGAAGTTCACCCAAGCAGTAAACTTACTGCCGGTAAAAAGATTTGGCTTTGAGGAAGCTGGTTTCGTTCACGAAAAGAAAAGGAGAATCGAATCCAGAGAATCTGCGACTTGATGACCGCAGGATGAAGACAAGTCGAAGAACGAACGAGGTGCGGCCGCGAGAATGGCGGCGTTTGGTAGACAAAATAGAAAGGGGGAGGTAAGACAGTGCACCCGACACGTTACTTTTTAGTATTTACAAATCAAACACCCGCTTTCATCCATTTTTCAAATTCTCACTGCAATATAAAACTTTATCTAACTCAAACATTTCATATTACATATTATATTACTATTACAAAAATATTATCATATTAGTAAGAAGTGAATTACATAGATAAATTGGGGTACATATAAAAATTAAATTTTAAGTGTTAGATATATAAGTATTGTGTGATATGTGTATAAATATTTCTAAAATTAATTTTAATAAATTTATTTTTTTTTTCATTGAACACTGATTATATTTATAATTAGTAACACATAAGTAAAAGAAATTATAAATTATTTATATATAATTTAAGTGACAAAGATATTTCCTTATTATTATTTGAATGGATATGTTTATATAAATTTTAAATTTTAAATTATCACTATTTATCAATAAATTATATTTTTTTAATCTTTACATTTATTTAAATGCTTTCATTTTAAAATTTATAAATTATCTAAATGATTTCTTCCTCTTTCTTCTTCAAATATCAAATTGTACTTGCTCCTCTTTTATCTCCCTATCAAAATCACAGCCAAAATTATTGTAAAATAAATTTATAATTTCTCATTTATAAACACTAGTTGAAACTTTTAAGCTTGNCACGAAAAGAAAAGGAGAATCGAATCCAGAGAATCTGCGACTTGATGACCGCAGGATGAAGACAAGTCGAAGCACGAACGAGGTGCGGCCGCGAGAATGGTGGCGTTTGGTAGACAAAATAGAAAGGGGGAAGTAAGACCGTCCACCCGACACGTTACTTTTTAGTACTTACAAATCAAGCACCCGCTTTCATCCATTTTTCAAATTCTCACTCCAATATAAAACTTTATCTAACTCAAATATTTCATATTACATGTTATATTACAAAAATATTATCATATTAGTAAGAAGTGAATTACATAGATAAAGTGGGGTATATATAAAAATTAAATTTTAAGTATTAGATATATAAATATATAAGTATTGTGTGATATGTGTATAAATATTTCTAAAATTAATTTTAATCAATTTAATTTTTTTTTTCATTGAACTCTGATTATATTTATAATTAGTAACACATAATTAAAAGAAATTATAAATTATTTATATATAATTTAAGTGACAAAGATTTTTCCTTATTATTATTTGCATGGATATGTTTATATAAATTTAAAATTTAAAATTATCACTATTTATCAATAAATTATATTTTTTAATCTTTACATTTATTTAAATGCATTCATTTTAAAATTTATAAATTCTCTAAATGATTTCTTCCTCTTTCTTCTTCAAATATCAAATTGTAGTTGCTCCTCTTTTTATCTCCCTATCAAAATCACAGCCAAAATTGTTATAAAATAAATGTATAATTTCTCATTTATAAACAATAGTTGAAACTTTTAAGCTTACCTTATCATTAAAATGTAATTCCTTCATGTTTGACTAGTTTGTATTTGGTTTTCAAGCATCTAATCCACGAGAAAATATTATGTGCATGAGTTGTTCGGCACAGAAAAAATTTGCGTACATAAGATGTACGCAAGGCTGCGTACGTCTGTAACCTGCAAACAGGTTACAGAGAGAATTTTAGGAGGTTATAACCGCGTTATACCCCATGTAACCTCCATGTAACCTACCTGTACCTTCTAATAAGTTTTGCGCTTCTGTTTTCATATACAGGTAGGTTACAGGGAGCTTATAAGGGATATAACGCAGTTATAACCTCCCAAAATCCTCCCTGTAACCTATTTGTAGGTTATGTACGTAATTTTTTCCGTCCGGCACATATTATTTTCTCGTAATCCACAACTACTCCCTTTCTCATTTTTTATCTTCCCCGATAGAAAACCGTGTACTCGGTGCCGGTTCGACAATAGCTAGGTCTTTTATATCCTACGTATTAATATATCAACCACCCAAACTTAAATTTTTGCATACAGACCACTCGGTTCCTATGTTTTCAACATAATTTGGGTGATTTGTATGTAAAAATTTAAATTTATGTGGTTGACATCTTAATACATATGAATTGGGTGGTAGGTATGCTAATAAATCATTAAATAAATTAAGGTAAGGAAAAATAAATAAATAAAATAAACTCATCATACAACCATATGCACATAATAATTAACTAACCTTTGGCTGATTTCAATAAACATATTTATTTAATGAGCCAAACAAGAACAAAGTCTTACTCCATAATATTCGGCGTGATTGTACCATGATTACAATCATATTCGTCTGACATACAAGCATGCTGATATATAACATGTTACCTGCACTTTATATTAACTCATGCACGGCTTTATTTATTTACACATTATTTATGATTGTAAAACATATGAATATGACAACCGGATTCTGCATTGTATAGTAACAGCGTTAAGAAATAATGGCACGTAATTCTTCTGTAGCAGGACTGCTGGAAGAATTTCTATTCTTCTGCAGGCGGATCCACCCAACGACCGTGGTCTTTAATGAGCTGTATCAAGGCTTCAGTTGCACCTTCCATGGCGATTCCTCTCTTTACAACGGTCTGGGAGCAAGACATGCGACGTCAAATCTAAATTATCATGGTGCGTTTGCATATATATTTACATATGTTACACCGACAAGCTTTACTTTTTACATTTATGCCGACTGTATCTTTCATATCACATCAAAAATATCATTATTTTAACTTACAAACGCAGAAATCATGCATAGATAAGGTGACATGTATGTCAGAATTAAAATTTAGGTGTCAGATATGTGATGTGTAAATGCATAGGAATTGGGTGGTTTGTATGTAAATCTTCCAAATATCATGTAGAAGCAATAAGCTACTGACACAACAGGTGTATTAATCATCATCTAAATCACATGATTGATTAATTCATTTTTTTTTATTTGAAGATAAGAAAGACATTTACAGTAATTTTGATATAGAAGACGGAAAAATAAAGACATGTACAGTAATTTTGAAGGGAATAAAAAAAATTTAAAGATATTTATGTAAAATATATGGAGCATAAAGTTGCAATGTGGTTTTCAAAACACTTGATTAATGGCACATGCTACCAACAAAAACTGCTATTAACAACTGCTACTTCTGAAGGTCTTGAAAAGAAAAATTTCTAATAGTTCATGTTTAAGAATTTATTTAGGAGAATAGGAAAGCTAAACTCACAAAAAGTATCTCAAAATAAAATAGAATCACGTCAAATTTTAATAATTAATACTATAATATATATGCAAATATAAAATTTACAAATTATAGAATTCTGGACTAATATAATCGTTTTTTATCATATAAAGTACTTTATTAAAATATGAGATAAATTACTCATATAATAAAANTATATATATATATATATATATATATATATATATATATATATATATATATATATATATATATATATGTCAAACTGACTCGTGGTTCACGAATAACTCGTGTTTGGCTTGTTCGTTCAGAAACGAACACGAACAGTGACTTCACGAACAATTTCTAACACAAACTTATTTTAAGCAAACTAAATTTCAAACAAACTGAACAGGAACACAAGCTCTGTTCGTTCGTATTCGGTTCGTTTACACCCCTATATATATTTAAGAGAACCTCTGCCAAAGTACNTATATATATATATATATATATATATATATATATATATATATATATATATATATATATATATATATAAGAGAACCTCTGCCAAGAGTATCAATTCACATATAAAAAAGCTTTAAATTGGACGGCCACTATCTCCATTAAAAGGTTAATGATGCAGGAGGCTTCAAGAGATTTACAGGATTCTTAAGAACTAACACACTTAGAAAAGGATATTACAGGACCTTTTTTGGGGAAATTTTATCACTATTATCACCTTGTTTTGCATAGACAATCGAATAATTAACTTGTTCAAAAGTTAGTATCCGTTGCCAATCTCATATGAGAAGTATGGGAATTATCTAAACAATATTTCAGCTCCCACTNCAAGAGATTTACAGGATTCTTAAGAACTAACACACTTAGAAAAGGATATTACAGGACCTTTTTTGGGGAAATGTTATCACTATTGTCACCTTGTTTTGCATAGACAATAGAATAATTAACTTGTTCAAAAGTTAGTATCCGTTGCCAATCTCATATTAAAAGTATGGGAATTATCTAAACATTATTTCAGCTTCCACTTATGGACAAGGTGTAATGAAAAATAGAAATCAACTTTAAATAAAATGATTTATTCCCCTTTATTTCTAGCAAAGCAGTAGGATCTGGGAAGAAACTCCACTTCCAGTTGAAACTTGTACCACAAAAATTCAATTGAAGCAGTGCACCCAGTGCCTTCTAAAGCTCTGGTTACTGCATTAACAGGACAGTGCTAAAAAAAAGCATGGATTTTCAATGTTTTGGAAACTTGAGTGATTTGACTAATATCCAAATACTATACACAAGTTGTCACTGCTCGCACCCATCGCCGCCGCCATCGCCCATGGCCTGCCCCTGCCGTGATAGATCGCAACCACCTTGAATTCATTTTACTTCAAAACATTAATAAAAAGGTATTCTCCAATAACAATTTTACACCAAACCAAATAACTCTTAGAATATTCCAAAATACATTACATTTCAATTACATCAAATTTCTTTTACTTTGCATTTTTTTTTTGAGAAAATAAACCAGAACCAAAATTCATTTCTAATCTGCGTTGCTTAGGGTCTCATCTTCATCCTTAAGAGTACATTTGGAATCGCTTTACATTTTTTTGCTTTTTAAATTTCAATTTATATTTGTTTAATTTGTGCCTTTAATTAAAATAAAATATATTTTATATATTATAACAAAGCAAAATGCCGAAATAGTCCTTGATCATTTACATGGAATTGTTTTAATCCCGAGTTTATAGAAGTGCAAAATAGCCCCAAAACTCTTTAAATTGGAGTTAAAATAGCCCCCATGAAAAACTGTTAAAGCTCAATTTTAAAATTTTCATAAACAATTTTGATAATTTTATAAAGTCTAGTACTAAAACAACCTTCTGTAAATAATCGGAAACTATTTTGACACTTTAATGTTACAGCATATGTATTTATTTTTAAAAACAATCAAAAGAATTTTAAGTGCTTTCAACGTCTTTAAAAACTAGTTAATCA
>JXCR01123387.1:144297-155032 GCA_002079205.1 Phalaenopsis hybrid cultivar | reverse complement strand
CCCCCCCCATAGTAGCTCCACCCGTACATACAAGGTGATTTAAATTAATAATCTTGAAAACAATGACCACAGAAAGTTTCAAAAACTAATTAGGACACTTCTAAAATAACAATTGTGAACACTTGATTGTAACATGAGATCTCTATCAAAAACTGTTCAGCAATGAGATAAATCCAGTAAGGTGACAGTATAGAAAGTCAAGCAAACATGAAGTAACAGGTCAAAATAAATCAATACTGGCATAAAAGGTAAACTAGGACATGAGCAAGCCAGGAATCAGTTTGGCTAGATTCATTAATCATCAAACTGAACAATAATGAGCTCAAATTTATTAAAGAGTTAAACATAATCAAATGGGTTCTTGTTTAGCTCATTTAGGATCTATTTGGGACAGCTTTCTCACAGTTATGCTTTTAAAAGTGCTATCAAACCTATTTTTGGCTACTACTTTTTTGTTGGTTTACAGAAATTTCTATGGTGAGAAATTTCTTTTTTTTTAAATAACTAGATCAACTTAAATAAGATAGTTATGGTAGGAAGCTATTTTTATAACTAGAAATACTTAAAATACTCGCAACTACTATCACAAAATTTGATTTCCACAACAGCTTTACAACTACATCTACAAACGGTTACAACAAGCCCTTTGTTGACGAATTAAAAAAACCTTTTTCAATCTTACGTCACTCACATAATGAACAATACAAACATGAACATTTATCAACTTAAAGATAAATTATTTACAAACATTGAGCTNGCTCTATCAAAAACTGTTCAGCAATGAGATAAATCCAGTAAGGTGACAGTATAGAAAGTCAAGCAAACATGACGTAACAGGTCGAAATTAATCAATGCAGGCATAAAAGATAAACTAGGACATGAGCAAGCCAGGAATCAGTTTGGCTAGATTCATTAATCATCAAACTGAACAATAATGAGCTCAAATTTATTAAAGAGTTAAACATAATCAAATGGGTTCTTCTTTAGCTCATTTAGGATCTATTTGGGACAGCTTTCTCACTGTTATGCTTTTAAAACTGCTATCAAACCTATTTTTGGCTACTACTTTTTTGTTGGTTTGCAGAAATTTCTATGGTGAGATTTTTTTTTTTGTAATAACTAGATCAACTTAAATAAGATAGTTATGGTAGGAAGCTGTTTTTTATAACTAGAAATACTTAAAATACTCGCAACTACTATCACAAAATTTGATTCCCACAACAGCTTTACAACTACATCTACAAACGGTTACAACAAGCCCTTTGTTGATGAATTAAAAAAACCTTTTTCAATCTTACGTCACTCACATAATTAACAATACAAACATGAACATTTATCAACTTAAAGATAAATTATTTACAAACATGGAGCTTTTCTTCACACCCTCTGAAAAAAACAATAATATATTTCCTATCCTAAGGGGGTGATTGGTATACGGACTTGAGAAAGATTTACGCATGATATAATGTAAATTCAACCAAACAAAAAATCGAAGAAATTAAATCTGCAGTTTGCTAAAGCCAATTATCTTTCCCTTAAATTACTTTTTTTAACGTAAATCTGGATTCTTATATTTGATTATTATGTGTATTTAACAGATTTAGCTTATGAATAAATTCACAGGAGCGGATTTATACCAAACATGGTAAACAAATTTAATGGATTTAACCTAAAATTGAACCAAAAATCATT
Organism: Phalaenopsis hybrid cultivar; assembly: GCA_002079205.1. NCBI lineage: Eukaryota > Viridiplantae > Streptophyta > Magnoliopsida > Asparagales > Orchidaceae > Phalaenopsis > Phalaenopsis hybrid cultivar. Next base: position 153,340 of record JXCR01123387.1, on the reverse strand, counting down.
CTGAATTTACAACATTTGGATTTGATAACAAATTTGCTAAATCTTATTTAACGTAAATTTTATAGGCAGCCAAAGACCCTCTAAATAATCTTCTATAATTGTAGTGGTAACTGCACATATATAGTTATGACATCTCAATTGTACCATGCAGTTTGGATGCCAAGATTAAAATTAAATCAAGCAAAACAAAGTGTGATTTCAAACAAAAATCAAGATTCAATTCCAACTTTCCAAAGTTATCAAAATTGGATCGTGATGTACTNAACGTAAATCTGGATTCTTATATTTGATTATTACGTGTATTTAACAGATTTAGCTTATGAATAAATTCACAGGAGCGGATTTATACCAAACACGGTAAACAAATTTAATGGATTTAACCTAAAATTGAACCAAAAATTATTATGAATTTACAACATTTGGATTTGATAACAAATTTNAACGTAAATCTGGATTCTTATATTTGATTATTACGTGTATTTAACAGATTTAGCTTATGAATAAATTCACAGAAGCGGATTTATACCAAACATGGTAAACAAATTTAATGAATTTAACCTAAAATTGAACCAAAAATTATTAACTAAATCATATTTAACGTAAATTTTATAGGCAGCCAAACACCCTCTAAATAATCTTCTATAATTGTAGTGGTAACTGCACATATATAGTTATGGCATCTCAATTGTACCATCCAGTTTGAATGCCAAGATTAAAATTAAATCAAGCAAAACAAAGTGTGATTTCAAACAAAAGTCTAGATTCAATCCCAACTTTCCAAAGTTATCAAAATTGGATANAATTGTACCATCCAGTTTGAATGCCAAGATTAAAATTAAATCAAGCAAAACAAAGTGTGATTTCAAACAAAAAATCTAGATTCAATCCCAACTTTCCAAAGTTATCAAAACTGGATCGTGATGTACAATTACCTTTGCAAGTTTAGAGGACGTAAGTCCTCCTAATAACTTTGTCCATTGCAGTTCTAGTTACGGTGGCATTTAGCAAACATGAATCCAAATCCTATTAACAATGTGGCCACATCATAACTTTCTATGGAGAGGAATGCCACTTAACCGGAGTCTGGACAGCATGTCTACGTACCAAATCAACTTTAGGGACCTAGAAAGTATATCTCATAATCCTCAATAGAAGTTTCAAGCAAACTTCAAGTACCATAAAAGCTTTAAAGTAAGTTTTTTTTTTTTTCTAAATATATTAGGCAATGAAGGCAATAAANCTTAACCGGAGTCTGGACAGCATGTCTACGTACCAAATCAACTTTAGGGACCTAGAAAGTATATCTCATAATTCTCAATAGAAGTTTCAAGCAAACTTCAAGTACCATAAAAGCTTTAAAGTAAGTTTTTCTTTTTTTTTCTAAATATATTAGGCAATGAAGGCAATAAGAACAGGATCCTTAATTCTAGGAGAAATTAATGAGAAAAATTCAAAATAAATGCAAGTGAATAACAATCAATGAAAAAAAAGAAGCAATCTTTCCAATCCAACTAAAAATGCTCTTAAAAGAAGGCAGATGGAACACCAAAAAGCAACCCAAATGAATTAAAACAATACAATTACAACAAATTATAGAAAACCTACAGATGAACAACTAAGATGTAAAATAATGCTAATCTTTCAAAATTTATCCTATAGTTCCAACCTAGAAGAATTAATCATGAATAAAAAAGGTAAAAAAAACTGTATGTTCACTAAATATACTCTAAATTTGGCCAAACTAGCACATCGTTTATGAAAAACTCATAGCCATATCATTATCTATATCACACCAAAGGCCCAAAGGTGATGCCATGATGAAGAATGCAACAACCATGGACCAGCTATTCAATTCCTTCATAGTTGTGATAAGTAGAAAACTTACAGTGCCGATGATCTTTCTATCAGAAGGATCATATTCTCTCAGGCATCCTCTATAAACAAAATTCCTGCAGCTGAAGCATTTCTGGTGTATATAAATTGTATAATATAAAATATACACCCAATCATCTGATTGGTTCGAGTTGAACTTCCATTCTCATGGATGAAACATAATCCGGCCTGGGGGATGTTCTCTTAGGATGTAACAGGTCAACCGAATCATCTTCTTCATCATTACCCAAAACCCAATTACCTCTTAAGGAGTCCCTATCTTTTCTGCTCCGTTGTACTTCCAGATACTCAAGATACAAAACTAAAAGAGAAACAAGAAGAAACCAAATTATCAAGGCCCAAGTAAGCCCCTCAACATTCTCACTATCGTATCTGTTTCCCAGATGCTTCATCCCAGTAAAGAGAGCCACAATTCCAGCAAGAATAGCAAACCTTCCAGTAATAGCATGAAAATATTCCCAAATGACCCTCCTTCGAGAGAGAGCCTCTCCATTAGTCGGCCTCTTAGGCCTCAAATATGCATTTATTGGCTGTATACAAGCCAAAACTATAGCTGCCACCCCAAACTTGACATGTGGTGAACTTATATAAAACCCTCGGAGTTCAGCAGCAGCAAATAGAACACCAAGCAAGACTATAGCTATCCCTGAGTACTGTAGGTAGACATGTGTCTGATACCAACTGTCACCTTTAACATGTTTCAAGTATCTTGCAGCCATTATCCCCCCTGGTAGTAAGATGCCCCAAGCAATAAACATCATGAAGCCATGAACAGCAAGAACTGGGCGCAAATCCTGCTCTGCCTCTGCTGAACCTCGAAGTAGCAAGACACGAACTGGCTTGCTGCTAGTTACAGAATGCATATTTTTCTCACTTAAACGTTCTGCTGACCATCGAGCACCCATGGCCCATATTACCTTTAAAGGGGTAGTTGGATCAATTATATTCTTACACTCAACCCTTCCATTACAATAAGGATTGAGAGGTCTAGTAAACTCAAAAGTTATGATGCCATTTTCTGACCTGCATCTCACATAGGTTAAGTTTTCAGAAGTTGGATGAACACTTGATGGATCTTTTCCATCAATCCAATAGGTGTTAACATGTCCAACACCAACATCATCTATCCAGCCAATATATACATAGCTGTCGACCATCCCACTCCCAAACCCAATTGCAAGGTAACTGCTCTTTTTCTCACCACGAGCTGCAAGAGTAATTGAATGATCAGATAAAGTCCAGAATAATGTTACCTGCTGATCATCCAACAAAACACTATTGTTGTACATATCAGATAGCCCGCCATCAACCACCTGAACTTTCCAACCCATTTTCTGCTCAAAGAATGACTGATAATAAACTTGGTCTGGAGTATTCCTGTCAGGAGCCCAAATTAACTCCTTTGGACTGGCTGGAACACCTTCAGCATCAACTCCACCAGCAAAGATGGTCTCTGACATATTACGAGAAGATGCATTCCCCCCAATAGGATCTGATGTAATGTAAAGCGCCAGATCATGACCCGCTTGTATTGAAAAGGTTACTGGAACACCCCTTTCTACTCTTAGATGAGGAGCCTCCTTCTTGTTGATGTAAATAACTTTATCTGGGTTAGGAGGGTTCGGGTAGTGCAATGCAGGGCCTGCTGTCACAATCAGTGGCGTCTTCCCATCAGCTATGATCAGATCCTGGTCTTCCTTGTCTTTTGCATCCAATGGCCCAGCGCATTCATTGACCTCCTTTGACAAATTAAGGGTAAGGAAGCCATAAGTGGTGAGCTTTGGACCACCATGATTCTGGGGAAGGTAGTAAGGATGGAGAGTATCTGGCGGTCTGATTAGACCTAGCGCCCAAATCACACTCATATTACCAGTCTTGTTCACAGGAATGTCATACTTCTCATCCTTAGAAACAATGGGACGCTCATACCTCACAAAAGCAATGCCATCCCGCCGGTGTCCATAGACCAATTTAGTGTTGTTCACCAATCCAATAGGATCGGAGCCCTCATAGATGGTGTCCNAACAATGGGACGCTCATACCTCACAAAAGCAATGCCATCCCGCCGGTGTCCATAGACCAATTTGGTGTTGTTTACCAATCCAATAGGATCGGAGCCCTCATAGATGGTGTCTGGGCAGACACCCTCAACCTTCCCATCTTTGTTAAGAAGACACTCACTGTATTCAGTGATGAAATAGTCCTCTGCAAAAGGAATTCCCTCCTCACTAAACCCAGCCACGACAATATCAGCATGCATCATGGTAGGAGTTGCAGCACCAGGATCCGCCCACCCAAACGCCATGTAGTACTGCGAGCCAACGGCAGCTTCAAGGCCAATGGCAATGGAGTTGGATTCCGATAGAAGTGTCCAACGGAGACGGTAATCAGGCGACAAAGCCAGGCAATTATCGAACATCGTGGGCTGGGTGTAGATAGACCGCCTGCTGGGTGGCGAAGCATCAACAGAATCGGAGTTCGGTGAAGGGGCAGGGGAAATATCGGGAGTCGGANTTCCGATAGAAGTGTCCAACGGAGACGGTAATCAGGCGACAAAGCCAGGCAATTATCGAACATCGTGGGCTGTGTGTAGATAGACCGCCTGCTGGTTGGCGGAGCATCAATAGAATCGGAGTTCGGTGAAGGGGCAGGGGAAATATCGGGAGTCGGCGTGAGTATATCAGAGTAGTTGGAACCGAGTAGGAGGTGACCGAAATCGGAAGCGGTAGGCTCGTCCCAGACGGCGAGAACGGACATCTGGTCCCAGGAGACGTTGGGAAGGAGGCGGACGGTGAAGGATTCGTTGCCATAGGTGTGGTTGAGGTTCATATTTGAGATCTGGAAGCCTGAGGTGAGGTTGTGGAATGAATCACCAGAGGCGCCCCACCACCGCACACGATCAGATCCAGGGAGCATATCGAATTGGCTGACGGAGAAGGAGCATCCGTCAAGGATGCGGACGACGCCGCGCAGCTGGTGCTGGACCATGGAGAGGTCTGAACTGAAACCGGAGAGGGTGGTGTTCTCCTTGCAAATTGAGGCGAGGGAATAAGGTATTAGGAAGAAAAGAAAAAGGGGCCATGGCCGATCCTCCATTGACCACCTCGGAGAAGAGCAGAATCACGGAGAAAAGCCAAGGTTCCAAGACTTCGATCGGATCGGGATCAGATACTATCGCTTGGTGATGGGGCAAAGTTAGGGCTTGGATTTCGGAACGTAAGAAGCGTGTGAGATACTACACGCTGAGGGAAGCCATATTAGTGGACGCTGCTTTCGCAGGAGGCGACTCCGAGACGCGATGGCGCGGGGTGGGGAGTCCGAGGAGGAGACTTCTGTGTAAAACTCGTTTTGTCCATTTTTTTTCCCTCATTTTTCTTATGGATATAAATAAATAAATAATTGACGATTAATTGAGGAGGATAAATTTTGATGAGTGCTTAATTATGTTGTTACGGCAACGGGTATAACTAGTTATTCAGANTTGTCCATTTTTTTTCCCTCATTTTTCTTATGGATATAAATAAATAAATAATTGACGATTAATTGAGGAGGAGAAATTTTGATGAGTGCTTAATTATGTTGTTACGGCAACGGGTATAACTAGTTATTCAGTTTATTAGACTTATTTATAATAATTCTTGACATTGTTGCGTGTTTCCACGACTCATTAATTACTTGTATTCGAGAAGATCGCCCCCATTGGATGGTTTCAAGACGGACTCCTTTGTGTCGTGCACGCAAAATAAAGTAAATATTATTGGAATGTAAAAGCTGATATTCATTTAAAAATATAGCTAATTGTTAAAAAAATGACATTCCCTATTTTATATCATATCGATATGGNAATGTAAAAGCTGATATTCATTTAAAAATATAACTAATTGTTAAAAAAATGACATTCCCTATTTTATATCATATCGATATGCATGAATTGGGACTTTCTCATATGCCCTAGTTTATATCATCTTGATATAAATGAATTGGGACTTTTTCATATGACTAATGAAATTATTATCATTGTTTTTTTTTTTTTAATTTATTCTTTGAATCACAGCAAAAGAATACAACATGAAATTGAAGATATTAAAAAGAGTGAGAAAGGGAGTGTGCATAATTAAAAACAGATTCATTCTAGAGTGAATGATTAATCTTTCAATGTATAAATGACCCCCCCAGCATAAAGTGGAAAAATACATGGTTCACTCACTTTTGTGAGGGTATTACAGGATATTTTAGGCATATAGAAAATAAATGAGTCAATGTTTCGGCTACCATAAAACTCGGTCGGTTGGGATCTTTAATCCTTGGGTCGGCGAGGCTCATTCAGCCAATTCTGTTGAGTTAGGGCAGTTGGTCGACTATAGTGTTCGTTCCATTATTCGGACTTCACTCGGTCAGCTTGAGTTGATTGGTATGTTGTTTCGTTCCTACTGTCGACTGTTGAGCCTTATATGGTAAACTCATATTTTTGGGGTGAAATTAGGTTGTCGGCCATATGGTGAATCATTGAAATTTAACAGGTATTCTACCCCTTTATAAGGTGATGCATCTAGAGTTCTCAGTAAGTATTTAGTGATGAAAACCTTAGGCCTCCAGAAGAGTCTTAGAGACTACTGCGAGGCGTTTAGTGATATTTGGATGAGAGCTGGACTAATTCCTTCTCTCGGTTAGATGAGCCTCTATGATTGGCTCAGATAGTCTTCATTTGATCAGCTCCATGTTCTATTCTAAGGATGTAGTAACTGGTCAACTGAATCATTTGTTTTTGTTGGTGTGGTTCTTGTTCTCTTATTGATGGGCTTTAATTGATCATATTTTTATCTTTTAATCTTTTGGTCCATTAAATTTTCTTGAGTTTAATGCTGATACAATTCTAACATACATATTTAATTCATTAATTCTCTTACTTCTAAAAAATCATGTTGTGATAAGAACAAGAGAATTTATTGTAAAAAGTAAATTCAATTATTTTTTATTCATTACTTTAATAATTTGACTTCTTGTGCTTACGTGTCTATGGCCCCCTATAAATAAGGTATGGTTAGTGTTTTTGTTATCCTCATTTTTTGAGTTTGAGTCGTTTAGTCGACTGGTTTAGGAGAGTCTCCATGGCGAGTGGCAAGAAAACCCTTGATAACCTTATTACCAAGGAAATATTAGTAAAAACCTTTGGTGACTCTGCATCACAAGTCCCCAGAAGAAGGAGCTTGAAAAGAAGAGGCCGCAAAATGGAGGTACTGATCTCAATTTTCTATATAGATAGAAGTAAAATGCGATGTATGCGATTAATTTCCTTAATATATATTTTTAATTTGCAATGGTTGCCAAAAACTTGATCCAAAGCAAATGATAGATAAATTTTTCACTATGAATCAAATAAGAATGCTGTTATAATATTTCAATATGGGATACTACACAAGTATATGTATCGTTATCAAGTAATATAGAACTTTTCTGATTAAGTCCCGAATAACGAACCCACGGGAAGAATTAGTTTTAGATGACAAAATACTTAGCAATTTATATTCTTACTCAAACTTAAGATGTTAAATTAGGAATGAAAGTACAATTCGTTTTGTAATTTTTGTTTAATCTGAAAATAAAGTAAGCAACTAACTAAATTAACTAAAATACTTGCAAGATGAAGGCAATATAAGTAAAATATATTTTTCCTTATCATGAATCAGTGATAAATATAAAAATTTAGTTGTGGAAGTACACTAAATGTGTTATGTTAAATAGAAGCAATAATATTATTTACTCTTACTAGAGATGCTATAAAGAACATTGGTTAATCTATAGTTTGAATAGTCTTGAAGACTGGCTAGGCAGGAAAAATATTAGCTCTCACTCTAGAGTTTCCTCTTCTCCCTTCACCTGGGGGCTAACATCTTGTATCAAAACCTAAAACTATAAATCAAATTGGGGGTTTTAGCCTATCACTCTAAAGTCTTCTAATTCTACATTATTTGCACTCAACCCCATGAACTACATTCTCATTCATGAAATCAATATGTGATTCCAACCATTTGTTGACTGAGACAAAATCATCTCGGATCTTACATGTTCTCACAACAGTTATTAACATCTTAATTGGTCAAATCAAGAAGTAAATGAAGTGCAAGGTCTTGAATCATCACAACTTCTTCCAACATTGAAGTTTAATACTTCACACAACTTCCTTTAAACATTTAATCACTTATCATTTTAAGGAANTGAACTGAAACCGGAGAGGGTGGTGTTCTCCTTGCAAATTGAGGCGAGGGAATAAGGTATTAGGAAGAAAAGGAAAAGGGGCCATGGCCGATCCTCCATTGACCACCTCGGAGAAGAGCAGAATCAGGGAGAAAAGCCAAGGTTCCAAGACTTCGATCGGATCGGGATCAGATACTATCGCTTGGTGATGGGGCAAAGTTAGGGCTTGGATTTCGGAAGGTAAGAAGCGTGGCAGATACTACACGCTGAGGGAAGCCATATTAGTGGACGCTGCTTTCGCAGGAGGCAACTCCGAGACCCGATGGCGCGGGGTGGGGAGGCCGAGGAGGAGACTTCTATGTAAAACTCGTTTTGTCCATTTTTTCCCCTCATTTTTCTTATGGATATAAATAAATAAATTATTGACGATTAATTGAGGAGGATATATTTTGATGAGTGCTTAATTATGGTGTTACGGCAACGGGTATAACTAGTTATTCAGTTTATTACATTGTTGCGTGTTTCCACGACTCATTAATTACTTGTATTTGTGAAGATCGCCCCCATTGGATGGTTTCAAGACGGACTCTTTTTGTGTTGTGCACTTAAAATAAAGTAAATATTATTGGAATGTAAAAGCTGATATTCATTTAAAAATATAACTAATTGTTAAAAAAATGACATTCCCTATTTTATATCATTTTGATATGGATGAATTGGGGCTTTGTCATACGCCCTATTTTATATCATCTACGTATGGATGAATTGGGACTTTTTCATATGCCTAATGAAATTATTATCATTGTTGAATCTTGAATTATCCTTTGAACCACACTAAAAGAATAGAACATGAAATTGAAGAGATAAAAAAAGGTGAGAAAGGGAGTGTGCATGATTAAAAACAGATTCATTCAAGAGTGAATGATTAATCTTTCAATGTATAAATGCCCCCCCC
>JXCR01123387.1:105448-144249 GCA_002079205.1 Phalaenopsis hybrid cultivar | reverse complement strand
CCCCCCCCCCCCCAACATAAAGGGGAAAAATACATGGTTCACCCACTTTTGTGAGGGCATTACAGGATATTTTAGGCATATAGAAAATAAATGAGTCAATGCTTCGACTACCCTAAAACTCAGTCAGTTGGATCTTTAATCCTAGGGCCGGCGAGGCTCATTCAGCCAATTCTATTGAGTTAGGGTAGTTGGTCGACTCTAGTGATCGTTCAATTATTCGAACTTCACTCGGTCAGCTTGAGTTGATTGGTCTGTTGTTTCGTTCCTACTGTCGACTGTTGAGCCTTATATGGTAAATTCATATTTTTTGTGTGAAATTAGGTTGTTGGGCAGATGGTGAATCATTGAAATCTAACAGGTATTCTACCCCTTTATAAGGTGATGCATCTAGAGTTCTCAGTAAGTATTCGGTGATGAACCTTAGGCCTCCAGAAAAGTCTTAGAGACTACTGCGAGGCGTTTAGTGATATTTGGATGAGAGCTGGACTAATTCCTTCCTCGGTTAGATGAGCCTCTATGATTGGCTCAAAAAGTCTTCATTTGATCAGCTCCATGTTCTGCTCTAAGGGTCAACTGAATCATTTGTTTTTGCTAGTGTGGTTCTTGTTCTCTGATTGATGGGCTTTAATTGATCATATTTTTATCTTTTAATCTTTTGGTCCATTAAATTTTCTTGAGTTTAATGTCGATACAATTCTAACATACATATTTAATTCATTAATTCTCTTACTTCTAAAAAACCATGTTGTGATAAAAACAAGAGAATTTATTGTAAAAAGTAAATTCAATTATTTTTTTACTCATTACTTTAATAATTGGACTTCTTGTGCTTATGTGTTTATGGCCCTCTATAAATAAGGCATGGTTAGTGTTTTTGTTGTCCTCATTGTTTGAGTTTGAGTCGTTTAGTCAGCTGGTTTAGGAGAGTCTCCATGGCTAGTGGCAAGAAAACCCTTTATAACCTTATTACTAAGGAAATATTAGTAAAAACCTTTGGTGACTCTACATCACGGGTCCCCAGGTGAAGGAGCTTGAAAAGAAGAGGTTGCTAGAGGGAGGTACTGATCTGAATTTTCTATATAGATAGAAGTAAAATGTGATGTATGCGATTAATTTTCTTAATAGATATTTTTAATTTGCAACAGCTGCCAAAAACTTGATCCAAAGCAAATGCTATGTAAATTTTTCACTATGAAGCAAATAAGAATGCAGTTATAATATTTCAATATGGGATACTACGCAAGTATATGTATCGTTATCAAGTAATGTAGAACTTTTCTGATTAAGTCCCGGATAACGAACCCAGGGAAGAATTAGTTTTAGATGACAAAATTAGGAATGAAAGTTTGATTTTTTTTGTAATTTTTGTTTAATTTGAAAATAAAGTAAGCAACTGATTAACTTAACTAAAATACTTGCAAGATGAAGACAATATAAGTAAAATATATTTTTCTTTATCATGAATCAGTGAAAAATATAGAAATTTAGTTGTGGAAGTATATTAAATGTGTTACGCCAAATAGAAGCAATAATATTCTTTACTCTTACTAGAGATGCTATAAAGAACATTAGTTAATCTATAGTTTGAGTAGTCTTGAGAACGGGTTAGATAGGAAAGATACTAGCTCTCATTCTAGAGTTCCCTCTTCTCCCTCCAGTTGGGGGCTAACATCTTGCATCAAAACCTAAAACTATAAATCAAATTGGGGGCTTTAGCATACACTCTAAATTCCTCTAATTCTACACCCTTGAAAAGTTTATTTCCCTATTTATTTGCACTCAATCCCATGAACTACATTCTCATTCATGAAATCAATATGTGATTCCAACCATTTGTTGACTGAGATAAAACCATCTCCGATCTTACATGTTCTCACAACAGGTATTAACATCTTAATTGGCCAAATTAAGAAGTAAATGAAGTGCAAGGTTTTAAATCATCACATGTGATTCTAACCATTTGTTGACTGAGACAATACCATCTCGGATCTTACATGTTCTCATAATGGTATTAACATCTTAATTGGCCAAATCAAGAAGTAAATGAAGTGCAAGGTCTTGAATCATCACAACTTCTTCCAACATTGAAGTCTAATACTTCATACAACTTCCTTTAAAATTTTAATCACTTATCATTTTAAGAAAAAAAATATAAAGAAAACTACTCAGAATTCATAGAGAAAATACAACCACACAAGAGTTTAAAAGTAGAAATCATGTACACAAATAAGAAATCTAAAATAAAAACCAAGTGTAGTCACAAAAATAAACACCTATCTCAAATTATCTCTACCAAATGCCTTGAAGTTTCTTTGAATTCTCTTCATTCTCTCATAATACAAACTAATACTCAAAATAAGAAAAATAAAATAAAGGTAGTCGGTGGCGGCGACGGTAATGTGAGCTTATGGTGGGTGGTTGCTGGTCTCCTATCCTGGATAATCTAAGTCTTTTCTTATAAAAATCCAAGGGGTCTCTTAATGTCTCTTCAAAAAGGTGTCTCCATTTAATGAATCTTCTAGAAGTTGTCTCCTCATAAGCCAATTGAATGAATTCTCATGTCCATGGGTTATTTCCCACGTTTTTATCAAGGGTTGCTTCAAACACCTCTTCAAAATTTTGATCTATTTCTTCAAATAACTAGCTTTGGTGATTAAGCACAGGTACCTGGGACTTAAGCTTGGATCTGGGCATTTAGGCGCCCCACTTCATTTGGCACATTTCTTCATTTTTGCTCCAAATTTGACCATTTTTCACTCCTTGTAGAATTTTCCATCCATTTGATTGTACATACAAGAAAAATACAAAAAAACCTTTAATTAAAACGCAATATCTCAAAAATAGGGTATAAAAATGTGTATAAAAGTACTATTTATTTTAGGTGTATCAGGCACCTGCCTAGAGGGTGAGAATTCTGGAACAAAGAAGCTAGGAGAATGGAATCGGCTTAATGGCGCAAAGAAGCTCAAAGCTACAAAGAGGTTGGGAGAAGGTAGCCGGCCCAAAGGTGTGAGGAGAGTTAAGCAACTCGCTCAGAAGAAGGAATGTGTCATCCAACTTGCTGATAAATTTTAGTAAGAGAAAGGAGGCCAACATGTTACTTTGTCCATCCTTAAGCCTGTTGAAGCCAGCATTCAACCAGCTGAAAAACCTACCCAGGGGATGGTCGAAGCTTCACTATTTGAAGATCAAAGGAGTGTGGTTTTGAAATCAGACATTGGTTCTCAAATAGAGAGAGCCCCACAAATTTAAAGGCCTGCAGTTCTGAAACAAGAACTTGGTCGAGAAGCTATGGGCCCCACACTGATGCCTGGTGAGAGTTATCCCTTACTCTAGCGGCCTGAGTTAAATCGATCCATGGGTATATGGTGATGATCTATCGTGATTAGACGTTTCTCTTATGTAAGAACAATTGTTTATTGATACAGTCGATGCGGTCTTGGGTGTTATTTCATCGCTGTCAGGTGTCATGCATGTTCCTACTTCTTGTGCAGCTAAGGGGACCTTGGCTCAAGCATAGAGCAAGGAGGAGTCAGTCAATATCCCGACCGACCCTCAAGAAGGACCAGAGAGGGGAGCTGGTAAATGTGAGGCAAGAGCACTCACAGAGTTGGTAGCTCTTCGGGTTGTGCTAGCCACCCAACGTTTGATTAACCTGTTGATCCACAAAAATAATATATTATTTTAAGTGTCATTTTTATGTCTATTTTTTGTGATATTGCACTTTAAAGAAATGTATTTTTATGTTTTTGTTACATGTATACATTTTTAGGCATTTGGAGCAAAAATGGCAAAAAGAGTGAAATCTGGAGCAAAAATAGCCAATTTTGGGGTGTAACGCATGATGCGCCAAAATCCAAAACGCTGGCACATGATGCGCCACATTGGCGCATGATGCGTCAAGCACGACATTTTCAAGTTAAGGTAGTTCGAGATGAATTTTGCGCTAATTTTCAAAGGGACACTTGTTCTAAGCACCTCATGGAGTGATTCAATGCATGTAGACACTTTAAAAGGTTCCAATTTGAAGGGATTTAACAGTTGGATCAAGGAGGCACATCTTTTGAAATTCAAAGTTTTGACTTTTAAATTTTAGAGGAAATTGAGACTCTTTTCAGAGAGGAGAGGCAGCTAACAAAAGAAAACTTCTAAAGGGACTTGGAAAGGGGGGACGAAAAAGTTAGAGAGAGAGGATAGGCGTGAGTTTGAGAGAGAAAAATGAGAAGATTTTATTCTAGGGTTGTAAGAGGAGAGAGAAGGTGAGAGCTTTCTACTTCATTACATTTCTAAGAGAGAATTGGGAGAGATTGTAAAAAGGGAAAGACTTGGAGAGAACTTCTAAGGATTTGCTTGGAAAGGGTTGTGGTTAAGTTGTAATTTTCATTTCATTTGTATGTAAACTTGTTTTTATAAATGAAATATGTGTTTTATCGTATCCTTCTCATAAATTCTGAGTAGTCTTCTTTATCCTTCTCCCTACTTTGAAGAAATGATTTTATAAAGAATTGATTTTGATTTCTACAATTTTAATAATTTGTGATGATTTAAACTCTGATATTCTTTTACTTTTTGTTCTAGTCAATTAAATTTTTAAAATGTATTGAGAATTATATGTTCTGAAAAAGGGGATATGATTTCTACAACAAATGGGGGATCACATTTGACTTCATGAGAGAGTATTTCATCCATGTGATTCAGTGCAAATAAATAGGTAAATATACTTTGTTGAATGTATAATTGGAAGATTTTAAGGTGACAGATTAAAATCCCTAATTTGGTTCAATTGATTGGAAACTAATGCGAACATGTTAGCCCTCAGGGGCGGGAGTAGTGGGAGCTCTGGAGTGTCAACCGGTATCCTCCCAGCCTAACCATCGAATTAGGGACCAAACTCTGGATTAGTCAATGTTCTTTATAACGCTCGGAAGAGGATAGAGAATATGATTGCTTCTATGTGGCACAAAATAAATTTTAAATAATTTTTCAAATGATTTCAATTTTTTCACAAGTCTTATTTTCATTGTAAAGGAGAAGAATGTTTTCTCATACTTGAACTTTTCGTCTACAAAAACCTTTATTTTATTTCAACAACTTACCTTTGAAAGTTTAGCATCTAGTTTAATTTACTTGTTATAGTCGTACATCTACATATTTAGAAGCATTTCACTTAATTAGTTTAATTTCAAAATTTGCACTTTATTTTGTTTTTATTTTTGTTTTTATTTTATAATAGAATATAATTAGCTAGCTTATATATTTCCAGCTTCCATGTGGGATCGATATCTAGGACTCCATTAAAGCTCTATATTACTTGAATGATACGTATACTTGCATTATATGTGAACGGGAATTGGGATTTTAAAAGAGGTTTTTAAAGATAAATTATTTTCATTAAAATTACTTTATAGTTTGGGTTACATTGCATCATTATCATTAAGCTACGTAAATTCCTGCGTGATCACCTGTTCATCCCTACAAGTCCAAGTCCATGCTATAGTGTATATAGGTTTAGGTTCAAATGCATGTTTTGCATGAAAAGTTGCTTTGGCGGGGTTTTTCTCAGCCAAGATAGTTGAGGACTCACTTGTAAAATATTTCTTTTTGAATAAATATATAAATTTTATTAATTTTAACAAAAAATTTTATTCCTACCATCATTTTTTTCTCTATTTCTATGTTTATGTGATTCAATTTCTTGATATTGACGTGTAGCTTTGTCGTGACATTTAAGCTTCCACTGGCTCCCCTATATAGAAGAGTTAACAGTTGGGTTTTTTTTTGTGCATTCAGTTTATTTTCATCCTTTCCTTGAATCAATATTTCTCCTTTTCTTACTTTTTTAGCCTTCACTTTCATGACAAACAATTACTCTCCAAAGCATTTCAGGATGCTCCTGCAACCGAGTGATCTACTTGGACTATGGTTGATGCTTCCTCGCTTGAGAAGGCATGTGTCTTTGATGATGGGATCCACATGTGTGTCGTTAGTATAAACAATTAGGCAACTGACATATTAAAAAAAGATATAATCCTTTACCGAGAAAATTTTCAGTGGGGACTCTGACTGCTGATCCACCTAAAATATATAGTATTTTTGTACACATTTTTATACATATTTTTTGAGATATCACGCTTTAATGAAAGTTATTTGTGTGTTTTTCTTTCAAGTGCAATCAAATAGGTGAAAAATGGAAAAATGGTAAAATGAGTGAAAAATGATCAAATTTGGAGCAAAAGTGAAGAAGGTGCAAAAATGAACTAAGGCACCTAAGCGCCTAGTACTGGCGCTTACGTGCTAGTTATTCAGAGAGAGTCGCGTCTAAGCACTAGGTAACCCGTGTTTAAGCGCTGGGAGGAGTTATTTGATGATTCATTGAATTTTGACAACTTTTTGAAGAAATGTTTGAAGCAACCCTTGGCAAAAACGTGGAAAATAGTTCATGGACATAAAAATTCATTCAATTGGCTTTTGAAAGAAAATAACTTATAGAAGATTCATTGAATGAGGACACATTTTGAAGAGATACCAAGACACCTCTTGGATTTTTATTAAAGAAGACTTGGATCATCAAGGGAAGAGAGCCAATCCACATCCAACAACCATCACTCATCCTAGTAACCGACGCTGCCGACCACCTTTTTATTTTATTTTGAGTTTTAGTTTGTATTTTGAGTGAAGGAAGAGAATTCAAAAAAACTTCAAGACATTTGGTGGAGAGGATTTAAGATAAGTGTTTATTTTGTGACTACATTTATTTTTAATTTAGATTTCTTGTTTGTGTGCATGATTTCTACTTTTAAACTCAAGTGTGGTTATGTTTTATCCATTAATTCTTAGTAGTTTTCTTTATATTTTTCTTTAAAATGATAAGTGATTAAGTATTGAAAGGAAGTTGCGTGAAGTATTAGACTTCAATGTAGAAAGAAGTTGTGATGATTTCAAACCCAGTACTTCATTTACTTCTTTATTTAGCCAATTAAAATGTTAATACATATTGTGAGAACATGTAAGATCCGAGATGGTATTGTCTCAGTCAAAAAATGGTAAGAATCACATTTAATTTCATGGATTAGAATGTAGTTCATGGGGTTGAGTGCAAATAAGTAGGGAAATAAACTTTCATGAATGTAGAATTAGAGGTCTTTAGAGTGACAGACTAAAGCCCCCAATTTGATTTATAGTTTTAGGTTTTAATATGAGATGTTATCCCCCAGGTAGAGGGAGAAGATTGAACTCTAGATTGATAGCTACTAATTTCCTTACCTAACCGGTCTTCAAAACTATTCAAACTATAAATTAACCAATGTTCTTTATAGCATCTATAGGTAAATAATATTATTGCTTATATTTGACACAACACAATTAGAATGCTTTCACAACAAAATTTCTATACTTATTACTGATTCATGATAAAGAAAAATATATTTTATTTATATTGCCTTTATCTTGTAAGTATTTAGTTAAGTTAATTAGTTGCTTACTTTATTTAAATTATCAAAAAATTATAAAAAGAATCGAATTTCATTCCTATTATAGCATCTCTAGTTTAAGTAAGAATATTTTGTTAAGTAGAATTTTTTAACTAATTTTCTTTTGTTTTGTAGAGTGCATATTGTCAAGTTTTCCCTGTGGGTTTGACATTCAGGATTTAATCAATAAGTCTTATATTACTTGATAACGATACATATACTTGCATAGTATCTCATATTTAAATATTATAACTTTATTCTTATTTGCTTCATAGTAAAGAATTTACCTAGCTTTTGCTTGAGATCAAGTTTTTGGCATTGTTGTAAAGTAATAATCATTATTAAAGAAATCAAGCATATAATCACATACATCGCAATAAATATCTATATAGAAATTCGAGATTAGCTGCCTCTTTATAAAGTGCATCGATCCATCAAAAACCACTATAGTGTGATTTCTGCCTAAATTAAGCCAGATTTGATCGGCTCAGATATCAACAACCGAGGAGAAGCTAAAGAGTGCAATTGAGCTGCTCACTACGACTCAAGATGAGAAAAACTTTTTATCGGTGAAGATCACAACCATGAAGACCGCGGAGGAGCTCATCGATACTAAGGCCAAGCACCTCTACCTCAACATAAAATTGGATATTGAACAGTTTGTGTGGGTCAATTGGTCAGCCCATAGTACTTTGATTTGGATGAATTTACCAAGCTTCGCTTTGCTCTCTCAGCAATGACAAGTGAAAGAGGTGATTCTGAGGATTACAGAGTGATGAACGATGACATGTATAACACATGATTAGTTTGTTTTATTATTTTCACTTAGAAGATTTAGTTTTTGTATACAATAGAAGATTACAAAGATTTAATGATTGAAAAAAAGATTTTTTTAATTGACCAATTAAATGAAAAGAAAGATTTTTGTAATCAATTTTTTTTTTCTTTCATTTTTATCTTTCTACACTCCACTGTCTACTGCAAGTGACATATGTGTGTGCCCAATTGCTTACCCCTTAAGAGTCTTTTTTGATCAAATTTGATGTGTTTTTCACCTAACTCAAGTCTTATTCAACCCCTATCACATTTGCTTGGTCGAGTTATTACCTCAAATGGACTAATCGTTAAGGTCTTCCTCTAGGGTGATTTACTCGATACCCTTCAAGAAGCTTGTTGATATTAAACATGAACCCATATAAAGATCGTGCTTATCATCTAATCACTGATTAGAGGCTTCAAATGAGTAAGTTATTATCTTCCTAGCTCAAGCCCACTACCTTAGGATCATCCAATTAGATCAACCACTACAATTTTACCCTTATCGTAGAAAAATGATGAGTTGGATTCTACCTCTTAAACTTTTTATGTTTCAAACATCTAAGAGAGTTCATCATGATCAATGTTACCCATTTACTCTTTATTTAATCTACATTTTAATTGGATTTTAAAATTCCACAATTACCATTTTGCCATAAAGGCTCCTCACTACATAATTCCTTCAATTTAACTTAAATGACTTTGGAACCTTCTTGATACCCCTCTCATGGGTCAATTAAAATATCAAAGCACTTATATTTTTTCTAATTTTTATTTAGTTTTTTAATAATTATTTTTGCTCAAAAATAGAGATTTTGAATGTTAATTCATTTAGTTGACAAAAAAAAAACACTATCTGTAAGAAAACTATTAGAAGTTCATCCAGATCAGAGGACCTCTAGGAACACTTTTCATAATTTTTGGAGTTTTAATTTAGTTATTATAGTTATTTGCTAATTTGGTGGTTAATTAAATATAAAATATAATTTAATTTTAAATTTTATTTTTATAGTTTTCTTTAATTCCTCTGAGTTTATAGAATTAGAGAAATAAATTTTGCATTTTTGTGATTTTTATTTTATTTATTGTAATTATTTTAATGTAAAATTAAAAAAAATACATTTTAGGCATTGAAAAATATATAATTATATTAAGAAAATTACGAAAAATATTTTAAGTGGTCCCAAGTTATCAGGGAATAATTTGTGATGTTTTAGTATATTTTTGTCTTTTCATGATTTTTAATCATTTTTAAATTATTTTTAAATTGAAAAATAGCTCAAAAATGAACTTGTTATTTTAACATCAATTTTATTTTTCTTATGTTTCCCTAATCTCAAGGAACACTCCAAACCACTTTTTCATAATTTTCTAAATTATATTTTATTTATTATAATTATTTAAGTGCAATAATCTCATTTGTTAAGAAAAATATACTTTGATATTAAAGACAAGTCAAATAGATCTGAAATTTTTACAATGGTTTTAATACNGTAATTATTTTAATGTAAAATTAAGGAAAATACATTTTAGGAATTCAAAAATATATAATTATATTAAGAAAATTAGGAAAAATATTTTAAGTGGTCCCAAGTGATCAGAGAATAATTTGTGATATTTTATTACATTTTTGTCTTTTCATGATTTTTAATCATTTTAAATTATTTTTAAATTGAAAACAACTAAAAAATGAACTTTTTATTTTAACATCAATTTTATTTTTCTTATGTTTCCCTAGTCTCAAGGAACACTCCAAACCTCTTTTTCATAAGTTTCTAAATTATATTTTATTTATTATAATTTTTTTAGTGCAATAATCTCATTTGTTAAAAAAAATAGACTTTGATATTAAAGACAAGTCAAATGAGTCTAAAGTTTTTACAAGAGTTTTAATATACTCATTATCTCCAATGTGAACTAATTTTTGTGATTTTTTAAAGTATCTTTTATTTTCTTAATTTCTCATTAGTTATAATGATTTAAATATATGAAATTTTACCTTTAATTGTTTGAATTCGATTTATATTTTTCCTAAGATTCGTTGACCAAAATGAAGTTACCACTTCAAGTCTTGTATTTTTTTATTTATATTTTACTTTTTATGAATTATTTAATTGAAATAAAGTTACCTAACATGAAAACTTAGGGCTTTCAATCTTAGGGGTGTCCTATAGCTTTAGAAAAATCAGAGAACACTCCTAAGCACATGAAGATCAAGCCCTCCAAATTTCATGTCATGGTGGTTAATATTTTATTATTTATGACTAAAATAAGTTCTAGAGTATTTAATTAATCAAAAATAAAATACATGACAAATAAATTTTATTTTTGTTCATAATATTCTCTGTTATTTAATGAGCATAGAGATATTTTTATTTTATTTTTATGATTTATGTACACCAAGTTATGATTTTTCAAAGTTTCTAAATTATTTTAAATAAAAAATGCTCTTTTTTCCTACTTATTGACGCGGTGTCGCGTCATCCTCGTATGCACAAAACTTTCCACGCGACTCTCTTTGATTCGATGCCAGCATCCATGTAGTCGCTGACTCAACCCCGCATTGACGCTCCATTCCTTCGTTTGACTCCTTCCCCATCATCCGATTGGTGCACACCCAAATAGATGACATTCGTTCATCGTCCCTAAGTGACCTAACTCGAGAACTGCTCAATTTCTAATCTTAAGATCTCACTTGATACTCAACCACATTAAGTGTGATTTGCTCATACACCTTCACCTAGGCCAAACGTACCTATCTATAAAGTCACATGCGTATAAAATACAAGTATACTTTGTAATTGATGAAATCGAGCCAAAATTTAGATATTTTGAGTTATAACTTTACTCAAGTGGTGAGGCCTCAATTGGGTTTGTTATGGAGCTTCATCATGGCCCTACAAAGGTCTCTAAAGTGTTAAATATATGTGTGGTTAGGTCTGCGTAGGAGTTCGATCGGAGGGTTGTGCGACTCTTGTCAAAGTCTAGTGCAAAGAGCTCGAGAGAGGGGGCTTTTGATTGGGGAAGTGGTTTTGAGGTCTAGGGAATCTTGTGGGATAGTTAATTTGGATTTTGGTGGGATGATAAAAAAATTTCCAGATTTTGGGGGGTGAAATTGAGCTCGGGCAGTGGAAATGAGGGGATGAAAAAAGTGAGATTGCACTTAAGGTTGCTGCAGAAAGCTCTGGGAACAATTTAGCAGAGTTTCCCCAAGGATTTGACACCTCCTCAAGTTTGGTCGTGGAGAGGGAGATTTATAGTTGAGGCCAATGGGGAGGCCTCAGGCTCTCATTTGCTGGTGCTAATGAGCTTAGGTGGAGGGGAATTTGGTGCACTTAACCAATGAGGAAATGCCACAAGCAATGGGTCAAATTCAAGGATTTAAACCATGGCGGCCTCTATTGGTTTTGGGCTTTCCGACAAGTAGGGTGTCCGACGAGGCCAAGGGAGGTGGCTAGTTGACTCAGGGAAGTTTAGAGAAGTTTTAATGGTGATTAGTTTGGTGCTAGACAACCTAGGTTCATGGATCAGAGAGTTAACAAAATTAGGAGAATGGGTTCACCATTTTGAGGGACCCTTGATCCATGGCACCAAGTTAGGGTCTTAAGTGATGTGATTAGCATCCTAGGAGGTCTTAGGGATGACAGAAGTGATTAAGCGTGGGTTAATTCCAATGATTAATGTTAATT
The DNA here is from genome assembly GCA_002079205.1 of Phalaenopsis hybrid cultivar. Lineage (NCBI taxonomy): Eukaryota > Viridiplantae > Streptophyta > Magnoliopsida > Asparagales > Orchidaceae > Phalaenopsis > Phalaenopsis hybrid cultivar. The sequence continues at coordinate 132,275 of JXCR01123387.1, read as the reverse complement.
TGATTTTGGGCTCAAAATTAAGGTTTGCGCTAAAAGAATGGATTGGGGCTTTACTTGGGCTTGGATCTAAACCAATTGAAGCCTCAATTTGGTCTAGGAGAATGCCATGAAGAGTTTAGGAAGTGAATTTGGTGGGATTGAATTGGTTGCATGGTTTAATTTAATGGAAGTTGAAGTTGGGTTAATTTTTTGGTATTTGATTTGGGATTGGGATTTGGGTTTTGAATTAGGTTTGATTAGACTTAAATTTGGTTCAACTGGGATTTAGATATGATGAAATTTAATTTTGATTTGAAATAGAGAGGATTTGAAGTGAATTAGTGGAAATTGGGAGTGATTTGGGGATTTTAGGCATTTTGGGAGCATTTTGAGAATTTTGGCCAATTTTGGTGGGTTTAGGTGCAATTGGGATCTTTGAGTGGTTAAGATTGATTTGGGAGAGGTTTGGAATGTTTTTTGGAGAGTTTGGTAAATTTTGGGACATGGGGGCCATTTTGGGAATTTTGGGTGGTGTAGGGGTATTTTCAAAATTTTGGAAAGATTGACGTACCTTGTGCAATTTGAATGGTACAATATGATTTTTGTGTGAAAATTGGCAATTTGGGCCATTTTGGGAAAATTAGGTTCAAGGGGCATTTTGGTAATTTTTGAAAAACTTAGGGGTAGAAGGCCAAAGATGGGCGCTTAAGTGGAATTGGAGGTTATTAAATATTTCAATCATGATGTTACCCTTCTGGTGCCATGAGACCAAGGGGAGGCTCATTTTGGATCTTACATGTGTTGGTCCTGGCCACCTTAGCTAAAGGCTAAGAGTTTGGGGACCACCCTCATGAGTTTTCAAAAGAGTGGGGAAAGGTCAAATGTGACTGATTTTAGGGTTTTGGTAATGTGTGTGAAGGGTTTGAGTACTTGTATGTGTGTGTAGGTCTAATCAAGACCAAAATCAAGCCACCCAGGTCTAACCCTAAGGGCTGACAATCCTATGGGGACTCCTCTTGAGATTCCTTGTGTTGGTTTTATCCTTTTAAGTGCTAGCGGTCAAAACTAAATATGTAGAACTCCAAGAAGAGTAAAGAAGTGTTTAGAATTTATAGTGGGTAGGTTTCCTTCACTAGTCCTCTAGGATAGTCAATATGAAAGTCCTATAGCTAGATCTTAGGCTTCTAAGGAAGAAAGACCAGACCTAAAAATAAGTGAGGTCATCGTAAACATCCTCACTAACAATAAAAGCTATTTTTTTCATCTGTAGAGTGCATCTTGATCTAGGGATAACATGTGAATGTATCCAAGAAACACATCATAGAGTGGCTAATCGTTGAATCCATCAATAAATCGATTCTCTGGAGTTTATTGTTGACTATTTGTCCTTTGGTAAATTTGTGGAACTTTGGTCATTGGAGGCCAAGGTAGGATATTTAGGTGGAATTGGAGGTCATTAGATATGCTTATCATTAAATCACTCTCCTTGTGTCATGAGACGAATGGGAACCCATTTTGGAGACTCCATGGGTTGGTTTTAGCCATCTTAGCCAAAGGCTAAGGGCTTGAGGACCACCCCCATGAGTTTCCAAAAGAGTGGGGAACCAGTTTAAGTGTAGGTGATTTTAGGGTTTTAGGTTGTGAGTAAAAATGTTATGAGGTGCGTGTGTAAGCCTGACCAAGACCAAGCCACCTAGGGCTACCCTAAGGCTTGCTAGTCCTATGGGGACTCTTCCTATGCTCCCTCATGCTAGTTTCATCCCACTAATTGCTGGTGGTGAATACCATACATGTGAAACTTTGAGAAGAGTAAAGATGTGTTTAGAGTTTCTAATGGGTAGGGTTCTATCCCTAGTCCTCTAGGATAGTTAACAAGAAAGTTTTATGGCTAGCTCATAGGCTTTTAAGGAAGAAAGAATATACCTCAAAAAAAGTGAGGTCAACATTAAACGATGTTTAACAGTGGTTGATGAGTGATGGTTGTGGTGGTCGACAGTTGATGGAGGCTACAAAAGCGAGTGAAATTTATTAGACCTTTAGTGTAAAACATTATACATTGTCTCCTCCAAGTTATGGTCTTTCAATGATTCACGATCTAAGTGCCCTTTCATGAAGTGGTTAGGGCTTTATTTATATATATATGAGAGAGACATCCCTATAAATAAGGAATGAATATTGACCATCCATCAGACACTCGGAGAGATTCCATTGATTAGAAGATGTTTCGTAGATATTTGAGTGCTTTAAAGATGTTACAATTGAGTGTTCTTGAGCTTGTTGGATTTGTATTGTTGAGACACTCGATTCGAACATAGGCTTATCAAATTAGGAATCCATTTGATCTTTTAATTAGGCACTGGAAGCATAAAAAAATGGCTTCCCATACGAGCTTATACAACATGATGTTCACTTGAGAGGGTAAATAGTGTCTCAATATAAATTAAAAATAAGATAGAGTAGAAATTATCTTAGAAAAGTTATCAACAATTTCTTAACAACCTAATGAAATGATCTTTACAGTTTAGAAAATTGAACTATGCTGGCCAAATAAATCCTCGATTGATCCATCCACAACTAAGCTCTCCTTAGCTAAGAATCATGAAGGATTGACACTCGAATCATTAACGATTTTGATTTTATTGGATCGTCTTATCTATTTTATGATTAAATTATCTGCAACTATTTCAATAAGATGTTCAAAACTTAAATTTAAATCAAATAAGCAATGTAATTTAATAACGCAAACGACTAGGATTAACTATTGAACACCTAAAGTTCACTATTTGCGTCATTTAGCACTATCCTAACTCAATTAATGAATCTTCTTGGTGGTGTTAAGGTTGACAATCAAGTTAGTGGTAACATGGCAAGCGTGGAGGCACCAAGGTGGGTTAGATCTCACTGGAGCTGGCGAGGTCTAAAATGTGACTTCAGAGGCAGTAAGATTAGCTATTACTTAGCAAGCTCAAAAGCAATAAGTTAACAACAATGATTTTAACAACTAGGAGATGGAGAGGTTGGTGGTGATTTAATGAGTTTGGAGAAAGAGAGGCAACGAGATCAAGAACAACTTTGGGCTCAACAAAGGTGAGGTATGTGACTATATCATAGCAAAGGCTGGCATTCAGATTAGGGGCAAGGGGATTGAGTTGCATCATGACATAATGGTTAGGTCTTATTTTATTTTGATGTTTTAAGTATTAAATATATAGATAGTAAAGTTTAGTTGTAAAATAGGTAAATACTAATATTTTGAGTTATATATATATAAATCTCCAAAAAATTTAGGAGTTTTAATACATGTCATATAAATTTTATGTATTTACATATATAATACCTACACTGCAATATTTATTGATACAATACTTAAAGAGTGTCATAATCCCAACAAAACATATACTTGAAAGAGCATATTTTGCATTTAAAATAAGTACTCCTAGAGATATTTTGGATGACATGTTAAAAGTTTAATATTAGATAAGTAAATATTAAAATTTAATTATCATATATAAAAATAATTAAGAAGAATGAGTGTGTAAATCCCAAAAATTGTTAGAACCATGATTGTTTAGTTGACAGTACATCTATCAAATGGAATTCTATAAGCCTTAAAAATCCAAATTTAATAAAGCTATGGATAATTAATTTAAAAAAAGAGTTTGGTATGATAGGAGTTAAAATGTTTAACTCCCGATGGACTATGTGGCTAATAATTACATGATTTAAGTTTGTTAGATCAAATAAGTTTTTAGTATTAAATATTGATGATTAAATTATTAAACTTAATTTAATTTGAATTAATTTTTTTTAAAATTTTTACTATACTAATAAGTAATTACTTATTTATTGAGATAATTAATTATTACTAGGAATTCACTAAACTAATCAATCATTAATTATATTTTAGTATTCAACAATTAATTTCAATTATTGTTTACTAAGCAAATGAATCATTAAACATAATTTCATTAACTAATTAAAGATTAATCAATCCTTCTTCTTTATTAATTATAGTGATCACTTTTTTTATCAAATAAGTATCAATCATAATTTAATTAATTCAACACTAATTAACTTAGATAATATTATTGTTAATCATAAATTATAAATATATTAAAATCACAAAAAATAATCTGGCCTTAGAAAAGTTTGTTGGCATCAGTTATTGATGTCAAGTGTATTGGAAATCCACTCGAGAGCATCAGGGTCGTACTTTATGAAAATGAATTCCCCTCCAGCGCAAGATATCTATTTCAGACATTTCGGCACGTGTTGAGGGGCATGCAGCCGATGTCATTTTGCTAGGCTTTGGCTTTCTCTTGGGCGAAGTCCGATTATCATTTGACACATCAGATGATTCCGATTGGGCCGAAAAATATTATGTAGCGCATCGTGCACGATTTTAGTTTGAATTGGCTCAATCACTTGACGAAGTGGTTCAGATGACCCCAGACGACGAAACGAACAGTGCGGTTGCGTCCGGAACGTCGAATTTACCTAGGGGAGCNCAAATAGTAGCTGACAACATATAATATTATGTTATTAATGCACACATTACCTATCATTAAGGCAACACAAAACAAATTTGTATGCAACTGTAGCATATAAAAAGAACCTAAAGGCAAACATTTTTCGACTAAAAATAAGAACTGGAAGGGAAATTTACATACATAAAGAGGACTCAAACAAGTTGACACCATCTACCTCTTCAGAAATCCTCACAAAATGTTATCCTCTCACCTTTTCAAAGNATATATATATATATATATATATATATATATATATAACACAACTTGAACAAAAAAGAAATCAAGAGTAATAGAGACATGTTCATTTTAATAGCCTTGGATACCAAGCAAGTTGCTCATGGCATTGATATCTTCTTTCCCTTTCACAATCATCTTCAGCAGTATTTATCCCCAATTCCACACTCAGCACGGCATTGACAAATTGAAGAACACAGATTGTTTTATAAGTTTCCATCCTCAGCAATAAAAAGATAATAATACATTCATCTCAAACATTATAATCAATCAAATAGTAGCTGACAACATATAATATTATGTTATTAATGCACACATTACCTATCATTAAGGCAACACAAAAACAAATTTGTATGCAACTGCAGCATATAAAAAGAATCTAACGGCAAACATTTTTCGACTAAAAATAAGAATTGGAAGGGAAATTTACATGCATAAAGAGGACTCAAACAAGTTGACACCATCTACCTCTTCGGAAATCCTCACAAAATGTTATCCTCTCACCTTTTCAAAACAAGATGTAATAACTTTATTACACATCTAACCTTTATTGATGATGTCCTATGTTTGTTAATGTGGAATTCTTCTCTTAAGAGACTAGTGGAAACTTAATAAAGTTTGTGACTATGTCAAGGCTATTTATTAATGGTAATAAGAATTATGTAAGAATCACTAACAAAATGTCAACCCTCATAAACAAAATGATTAAATTCAACACTAAGTTTATGAAGGAAGACATTCCATGTTTCAAAAGGAAAGAAGAAGACTCTCCTCTTTGATAATATTTTCAATAAACTCAAATGAGATTAAATGATCCAAGTAACCAAGTTAATTAATCTCCTAATAGCAGCCCTGGACAAACATGAAAGGATCTTTTAAACAGATTTTCTTGGTNCAAAAGGAAAGAAGAAGACTCTCCTCTTTGATAATATTTTCAATAAACTCAAATGAGATTAAATGATCCAAGAAACCAAGTTAATTAATCTCCTAATAGCAGCCCTGGACAAACATGAAAGGATCTTTTAACAGATTTTCTTGGAGTGCAAACCTAAAAAAAGTTGAAATTATCGATAATTTTTGGGCCTTAATGAGATTTATGTAAACTTGTTAGTATTGCTAAAATTCCAAATAGTGGAATTCTGTATCGTCTGCTACCTTTCCAAAACTGACAGCAGCTTGCCAAACAGCTAAGAGAAAAAAAGAGTACAGGGCGTAGTACGACACTTTTCCTTTTTAGGCCGGTGCCAAGTCAACGAAGAACATTCGACGAGAGTGGCAGCTAGTTTCAGGATTGAACTAAAGACTAAAGAATAGAAGAAACTCCGGACTTCTTCCTTAGTGTAGTCTGTGAACTTGTAGGTTGTTTCATCTTGCACAGGTAGGGGGCTGTAAATGAAATAATACGCTCAACGAACAACTCTGAAATTGACTACATTAATACACTATCAAGTTTGTTCAAATCAGTGAATAACCAAGTCCAAACAATTTTTTTAAAAACTTGGAAACTAAATGAACTAAGCATAAACAAACATAAACATGATTCGATTCATTCNAACAACTCTGAAATTGACTACATTAATACACTATCAAGTTTGTTCAAATCAGTGAATAACCAAGTCCAAACATTTTTTAAAAACTTGAAAATTAAATGAACTAAGCATAAACAAACATAAACATGATTCGATTCATTTATCTAATGTTCACCAACAAACTCGTTCATTATTCAACAACTTATTAAATAATTTATAGTTATATAATATACAATTTTAATAAAATTTAATTAATTAAAAGTTATTTTATATATTTATATCTAATATAATTTATTCTTATTTCTTTATTGCAATGAGCTAATTTGTCAGTACTTATTTATATTATTTGATTGCAAGGAAGCTTAATTACAACTTAAATATTATAGTTTTTAAATTGAAATAAAATACTTGAAAACTAATTCATAATTTATTTTATTCTTTTTTTAATTAATAAAAATATGTTTTAATAACTTAATAAAAAAAGTTGGTTACTCATAAAGAAATTTAGCTCGTTTATGCCCATATTGAAGTATTCACCCAATTAACATAAATAAGATATATACAAATCAAGTGCAATTATTAAAAATTTCAACACACCATGTATGAACATATATATGAAGCTCGATTCAAGTCAAATATGAACTTATAATATGACTAAGCCAAGTCCAATCCATAACATACTCGGCTCACCTNAGGGAAGAACTACAAGGAATTAGTTGTGGTCTCTGCCTGTGAAGGATCGAGCTATTTTATCTTGGGGAAAAACAAAGAGAATCTCGACTCTGTCGTGAGGAGACGAAGATCATGTCGGTGTGGTCTTGCGTGCGAGATAGTGGAAGGAAGTCACGAGGGCAATTTCGAATATTAGCGAGGCGAAAGCAGGGGCCGCGGGGTCGATCCTGCGGCCTGCTTCTCGCCTGTATTAGCGTCGTTCGGCCACGAAGCTGGAAGCAAAACAATAATTTTTCACGGTTTGGGGCCGCGCCGCATGAAAAAAGCGGCCTCAAACAGAGCCTTAGTTCAGTGCAATTAGCTAGATTATATTACAAGATGGGTTTAGTGAATATCTTTCGCCCATCTTGAGGGGGAGTGTTGCGAGTTATGTATAATTAGAAANTAATTTATTCTTATTTCTTTATTGCAATGAGCTAATTTGTCAGTACTTATTTATATTATTTGATTGCAAGGAGGTTAATTATAAATCAAGTGCAATTATTAAAAATTTCAACACACCATGTATGAACATATATGTGAAGCTCGATTCAAGTCAAATATGAACTTATAATATGACTAAGCCAAGTCCAATCCATGACATACTCGGCTCACCTACACATTATATATATATATATATATATGTATATATTATGGTGCATTTTGGGCAAATTCATTTGTTGAAAATAATACTTAAGATTCAACTATATAATATAATTATTCTTTAAGTAGGTATTAAAGCTAAGAATTGTTTCACGCATTCAATTAAATTATTCAATATTTATACACTCTAATCATAAAAGAGGTGGTAAACGATATGTATCACATTGTGTGCAATTACAAACTTGTCCATGAAATGCACCAAAACCTTACTAACACTCACAACTAAAAAAGAGGGACGAGATTTAAAGTGTGAAACTATGATTTATTGAGAATTGTATATAGTTTAGGATTCTNAGATGATAAACGATATGTATCACATTGTGTGCAATTACAAACTTGTCCATGAAATGCACCAAAACCTTACTAGCACTCACAACTAAAAAAGAGAGACGAGATTTAAAGTGTGAAACTATGATTTATTGAGAATTGTATACAGTTTAGGATTCCATTGAGTAATAGAAAATACAAAAAAGTTTGGAGACTTATATACAAAAATACATATGCTCTATAAACCCGAGTCATTAATCAAACAGTAAGGTTTTTCCAAATTAGTATCAGAGCCATACCTAGTGCCGCCACTAATCCCTACTATACTGTGAGGGATTTGAGCAGGAGAGGAGGAACGGCGGAGTCTTAAGCGTCGCTCGGGAGTAAAGATCGGTGGTCTTTGTATGCTGTGATTTCTTCATTGCTTTCCCATTGACTCGACAACTAAGGCTTCAGTGGCTAAAGAGGTGGATAGTTTGAACGGTTCACGTGAACAGACAAGCCTGCGATCGACTGACGTGCAAAATGGTGAGTGAAGTAGGCGAAGATTCGGTGTGTCGAGCGAGAGCAGAGATGGCGACTTCGGTGGTGAAGAGTAAAAGAGTTGGTATGAGACTTCTGTGGCTCTTGGGTCACACTGAGGATTCGTGATGGCAGGGAAGAACTACAAGGAATTAGTTGTGGTCTCTGCCTGTGAAGGATCGAGCTATTTTATCTTAGGGAAAAACAAAGAGAATCTCGACTCTGTCGTGGGGAAACGAAGATCATGTCGGTGTGGTCTTGCGTGCGAGATAGTGGAAGGAAGTCACGAGGGCAATTTTGAATATTAGCGAGGCGAAAGCTGGGGCCGCGGGGTCGATCCTGCGGCCTGCTTCTCGCCTGTATTAGCGTCGTTCGGCCACGAAGCTGGAAGCAAAACAATAATTTTTCACGGTTTGGGGCCGCGCCGCATGAAAAAAGCGGCCTCAAACAGAGCCTTAGTTCAGTGCAATTAGCTAGATTATATGACAAGATGGGTTTAGTGAATATCTTTCGCCATCTTAAGGGGGAGTGTTGCGAGTTATGTATAATTAGAAGGTTTTATTGAGTTTATTAGTTAAACATTATAACAACTATTTAAATGCTTATGTTGAATTAATAGTAAGTTTTCTCATCAAACCATTCTTAAAAAACTGAAAACAACACAAGAATTTATCTCAGAACTTAGTCATGCTTGAAATCAATTTTGAAAAAAAAGATGGATGAGAGGAGTGGGGCATTGAACCAAAATTTCTTGGATGAGCAATAAGGTACTAATAAATGGAACACCTATGGTCAGTTTTCTGAAAATTAAATCTGATATTGAACCAGAATGAGAGGTACAAGATTCAAGGTTAAACTGTGGTTAAACTGAGAGATGAACATAATAACATAACAAATATTGAAATTATTTTAATATAATTTAAACGGTACAATAATGTACAACAAAATTATCTTATAAACCCACTTATATATTTTGAATATGGTTCTAAATCAAAATTTGGGACATTATATTTTAATTATTCCCTATTTTTAACATATAGTTTATTTCCCAACCATCATATCAAAATCAAATATTAAAAATTAAAAAATATTAGAAAAAGTCAGCCTATCCAAACTCAAATCAATTCAACTGCTTGTTCTAACGAATTAGGATTGATTCTATATGAAAGCACTTTTAGGATTGTGTCTAACTAGCTGACAAACTGGTTCATAATTGAATCACTGGGACTGGTTAATCAAGTCCTATTTTTAGAATCATGCCTATTATTTTACTTTCAGCATATATTAAATCAAACATAAATAACTACATAATAATTTTAACCTAAATAAAATCAAATTAACCCAGTTCCATGTTCAAGTTGGCTAAAGAAAAAGTCTGCAAGTTCAAGTTTTATCATTAAGAAAATTAACCCAGTTCCATGTTGTAAGAAGCACAAAATTTCAATTCGCAATGCCTGCAAATTCAAGTTTTCAAACTGGATAAAATTCACAAAAATTGTAAATTTACAGATAATCCAAGTCACTACTACTTACAGACGGTNAGAAGCACAAAATTTCAATTCGCAATGCCTGCAAATTCAAGTTTTCAAACTGGATAAAATTCACAAAAATTGCAAATATACAGATAATCCGAGTCACTACTACTTACAGACAGGCGGAAAATCTTCAAACTCCATATGCTTAAATATGAAGATCTTCAATGTCAGCCAAAAGCCTTTCATTGCNTCAAGTTTTCAAACTGGATAAAATTCACAAAAATTGTAAATTTACAGATAATCCAAGTCACTACTACTTACAAACGGTGGAAAATCTTCAAACTCCATATGCTTAAATATGAAGATCTTCGATGTCAGCCAAAAGCCTTTCATTGGCAGTAGATCTCTGTTCTGAAAGGTTCACCACAAGCTGGCCGCAAGCACCGGATATGTCTTCGCCCATTTGTTGCCGTATGGTGGTTCGGATATTGTAGCTGCCTCTGAGCACTTTCTGGAAAAGCTTGACGTTTTGTTGCGTGCTAGCTCTGAAACTGCTGAAAGTGCCAATTGGGTTGAAAGGAATCAAATTCACGACCTGTTTCGAATGATATGGAGACCAAATGTCATTAAGCGTGTAAAAATAGCAATAGAGACAATGACAAATCAACGATTTCTCTCAAGAAATTTATCATGTCAGTGGTTTAAATGAATTTTGTACTTAATGTCTGCCAAATGATTTAGTAGTCATAAGGGGGAAGCCCATCGATGAAACATAACAGCAATAAAAAGAATTTTTGTTGCAAAACAACAACAACAGCAACAAAAAAAAAAAAANAAAAAAAAAAAAAAAAAAAAAAAAAAAAAAAAAAAAAAAAAAAAAAAAAAAAAAAAGAGAAATATAAAATAAGATCCAAAATAAATTATATAAAAAAAGACTCACTCCCTCTAGAAAAAATTAATCATATTATTTGGTATCAGAGCTAGCCCAACCCTAGTCTTATCCTAGGATTTCCTAGTGTCCCCATAACCCACAAAATTTCCTTTTTACCACCCAATACTCATTCCACTGCCACGTGTTCCTACGCCTAATTCCCCTAGCTAATTTTTCAAATCAACAACATTGACCTAATTATTTTTTAGCCTCTTTCACCTCCACTAAAATTTTTTCCTTCCTATTCCTAAACCTTAACCATCCCACCAATGAGATACACGTTTGAGCCTTCTCGGGAGGAGATACAGCGAGAGATCTGCCGACTTCGGCGGTCGATTATGGACATCGAAGATAAAATCCAATGGAAGGCTGCCCTCGACCGTGATCTGAAAGATCGAAGTGGGGAACGAGAAGATAAAAAGATGAAGCCGAAAACACAGTGTCAATTCCTGCTAACTTATTGCCACCAAAAGTCACAGAATCTAGTTTCTGAAGTGGAGAAAATGCATCATCAAGCAACCCCCTTTGCTACTAGCCAGCGAAACCAATCCGCAAAACTATCAAAGCCAGCAAATGTTGCAAGTGTCGCGGCTTTAGACATATTGAAGCAGGATGCACAGCCAAGGGAGTAATTTCACTGAGTAGGGTGCCATAAAAAAATTGGGTAACGACACCGCAAGCACTGAAGTTGGTGAGGACATAAACGAGGAGAACCAGCTTTCAGTTGAAGAGATAAACGGCGATCCAGAAAGAGATGCAGACTTCAAAGAGGTCCAAAGACTCATGTCCAAGGGTACAAGCATTGTTGACTTGGCTAACCACTAAAGGTTCATGGCTTGGCTTTGTCTATTTATAAAGAGGTTAGCTCAGCGAAAAAAAAGCATATGGTAGATTACCATTCAAGATTTCACACAAAACTGACTTGGGCTCAAAGGTATGGATGCTTAATTCAAATATTCAAGAATGACCTCAAAATCATAGTAAAAGGGTGAATACCCTGAAACATACATGGTGGAGATCTATTTAAGCTATATGGCATTCTTCATTTTTGGGCTTTCACGTCATTTTGTTGGGCTTCTCACAAATCACTAAATCATGTGATTGATTTTCTTGATTTATGAAACAAAAGATAACCAAAGGTTGTGACTTATAGTCTAATCTTACAGAGGCCAAGAGATTGGAGCATACAGGTCTAATTTTAGAGGGACCTGAGATGTGAGACTTACAAATCATTAAAAAGCCTAAAGATGTGAAACTTAAAGTTTTGATCATAGAGAAAAAGATGGCTACAACCTTAAGCAAAGCGAGGCTTCCAGTTGAGGCTTGACTTGTCAGGTTAGCTAACTTTATCTAACCTGACCAATCACATTAGGGCATATAAAAAAGTATAAGATAGAGAACTTGCAACTTTGGCTGATCCTACGGCTCAAGATTTATATCATTGGTATAGCTTAATCCAGAACTGATTCTTACATTAAAAAAAAGGCTCAAAAGTGGGCCCATATCTAAAAAAAGGAAAGCTAACTTACAGCTTTATAGAGAGACAAAGATAGCCAAAGGAGTTGAGGACTCAATCTAATGGGCTTATTGGTCATATGTCAGCCTACCTAACAGAGTTGGGGCTATGAAATGGCCAAGAATGAAACTTACACCCAAGGGAGATGGGGATCGAACTTACCGTATTAGATGCAAAGAAGCCTACAAGGATTAATAGGTTTCATATCAACAGAACGATATTAATGAGACTTACAAGCCATGGTATGGAAGCTTAAGTTCAGAAGGGTTTTTCTTATCAAAAAGTCTTGAAAACAAATATTAAATGTAATGCTAAATATCTTGACAAATCTTAAATTACACTAATAAGATTTTATAGAACACTATGTGAATCAATACATTGCATCCGGCCACTAGAAGCCTTTGGTAATGATTATAAGAATTGTGATTAGGTGTTCTCTTATTAGGTGAGAGCATCTCTCCTCTTATTGCTTTAGTCAAGCTAACTCAATTATGATTAAAAGTTGAAAACTAGACAAGGTAGTCAAGCAAAAGTTTAAAACACCTCTTTGAGCAATTTTGAGAATGTAGTGCCCTTTACGTAGATCAAAATCTCAAATTCAAAATATTCTAATGCTAAAAAAATATATGTTTGCATCAATTTTTGGATGTCATAAGTATAGGGTGTCCACCTGTGATCGGTGAAAATTTGTTATCGCGCGTCATGCACGAATTTGACTCAAATTGACTCGATCATTGGTGAAGTTGTCTAGATGACCCCAGATGATGAAATGAACCCCGCCACTATGTCTAGAACATCGATTTCACTTACGGGGGATGTCCACTTCACTACGGCTTCGCGGGCGGGGTGAAAGTGCACAAATTATCGTTTTGGGCACGATCGTCGAAAAAGTGGCCCAAACGATCCCGAATGACGAAACGGACTGCGCCAACGCGTCCGGAACATCGATTTTAGGCAAGAAGGATGTTCACTTCGCAGCGAGGACGTATACGGGTGAAGAATAGACAAAGAATAATTATAATAATATAATAATTNACTTAAGATTCAACTATATAATATAATTATTCTTTAAGTAGGTATTAAAGCTAAGAATTGTTTCACGCATTCCATTGAATTATTCAATATTTATACACTAATCATAAAAGAGGTGATAAACGATATGTATCACATTGTGCACAATTACAAACTTGTTCATGAAATGCACCAAAACCTTACTAGCACTCACAACTAAAAAAGAGAGACGAGATTTGAAGTGTGAAACTACGATTTATTGAAAATTGTATACAGTTTAGGATTCTGTTGAGTAATAGAAAATACAAAAAAGTTTGGAGACTTATATACAAAAATATATATGCTCTGTAAACCCGAGTCATTAATCAAACAATAAGGTTTTTCCAAATTCGTATCAGAGCCAGACCTAGTGCCGCCACTAATCCCTACTATACTGTGAGGGATTTGAGCAAGAGAGGATGAACGACGGAGTCTTAAGCGTCGCTCGGGAGTAAGGATCGGTGGTCTCTGTATGTTGTGATTTCTTCATTGCTTTCCCATTGACTCGACAACTAAGGCTTCAGTGGCTAAAGAGAGGTGGATAGTTTGAACGGTTCACGTGAACAGACAAACGTGTGATCGACTCTATCGTGGCGTGCGATCGACTACCGTGCAGAATGATGAGTGAAGTAAGCGAAGATTCAGTGTGTTGAGCGAGAGCAGAGATGGCGACTTTGGTGGTTAAGAGTGAAAGAGTTGGTATGAGACTTCTGTAGCTCTTGGGTCACACTGAGGATTCGTGATGGCAGGGAAGAACTACAAGGAATTGCTTGTGGTCTTTGCCTGTGAAGGATCGATCTATTTTATCTAGGGGAAAAACAAAGAGAATCATGACTCTGTCATGAGGAAACGAAGATCATGTCGGTGTGGACTTGCGTGCGAGATAGAGGAAAGAAGTCATGATAGCAATTTCGAATATTAGCTAGGCGAAAGCTGGGGCCGCGGGGTCGATCCCGCGGCCTGCTTCTCGCCCATTTTAGCGTTGTTCGGTCACGAAGCTAGGAACAAAACAATAAATTTTCACGGTTTGGGACCGTGCCGCATGAAAGAAACGGTCCCAAATAGAGCCTTAGTTCAGTGCAGTTAGCTAGATTATATGACAAGATGGGCTTAGTGAATATCTTTCGCCCATATTGAGGGGGAGTGCTGTGAATTATGTATAATTAGAAGGTTTTATTGAGTTTATTAGTTAAACATTAAAATAACTATTTAAATGCTTATGTTGATAGTAAGTTTTCTCATCAAATAATTCTTTAAAAACTGAAAACAACACAAGAATTTATCTCAGAAGTTAGTCATGCTTGAAATCAATTTAAAAAAAAATGGATGAGAGGAGTGGGGCATCGAACCAAAATTTCTTGGATGAGCAATAAAGTACTAATAAATGGAACACCTATTGTCAGTTTTCTGAAAATTAAATCTGATATTGAACCAGAATGAGAGGTACAAGATTCAAGGTTAAACTGTGGTTAAACTGAGAGATGAACATAATAACATAATAAATATTGAAATTATTTTAATATAACTTAAACGGTACAATAATGTACAATAAAATTATTTTATAAATCCACTTATATATTTTGAATATGGTTCTAAATCAAAATTTGGGGCAATATATTTTAATTTAGAACCTATTTTTAACATATAGTTTATTTCCCAACCATCATATCAAAATCAAATAGTAAAAATTAAACAATATTAGAAAAAGTCAGCCTATCCAAACTCAAAATCAATTCAACTGCTTGTTCTAACGAATTACGATTGATTCTATATGAAAGCACTTTTAGGATTGTGTCTAACTAGCTGACAAACTGGTTCATAATTGAATCACTGGGACTGGTTAATCAAGTCCTATTTTTAGAATCATGCCTATTATTTTACTTTCAGCATATATTAAATCAAATATAAATAACTACATAATAAATTTAACCTAAATAAAATCAAATCTTGAATGATGCACAACAAAATTAGAAGAGTTTCAAATTTCAAGGCAGGGCAATTTCAATTAAAAATTCAAATATCAAGTGCGTTTCAAGTTTCCTAAGTTCTTATCACCCCCTTTAAAAAATTCATACTAGGATCATAAAACAAATGGTTTCATGCTAGCTGAAGACGTTCAAGTTGGCTAAAGAAAATGTCTGCAAGTTCAAGTTTTATCATTAAGAAAATTAACCCAGTTCCATGTTGTAAGAAGCACAAAATTTCAATTCGCAATGCCTGCAAATTCAAGTTTTCAAACTGGATAAAATTCACAAAAATTGTAAATTTACAGATAATCCAAGTCACTACTACTTACAGACGGTGGAAAATCTTCAAACTCCATATGCTTAAATATGAAGATCTTCAATGTCAGCCAAAAGCCTTTCATTGCCAGTAGATCTCTGTTCTGAAAGGTTCACCACAAGCTGGCCGCAAGCACCGGATATGTCTTCGCCCATTTGTTGCCGTATGGTGGTTCGGATATTGTAGCTGCCTCTGAGCACTTTCTGGAAAAGCTTGACGTTTTGTTGCGTGCTAGCTCTGAAACTGCTGAAAGTGCCAATTGGGTTGAAAGGAATCAAATTCACGACCTGTTTCGAATGATATGGAGACCAAATGTCATTAAGCGTGTAAAAATAGCAATAGAGACAATGACTTATCAACCATTTCTCTCAAGAAATTTATCATGTCAGAGCTAGTCAAGGTTGTGTGGATTTCAGAGAAAGTCAACAAATATTTTCTTTGCTTTATTCAGGTTATTGGGAATTAGTTGGGTAGTGTAGGGTTGACCTAGAGTTTTTGTGGAAGGTTGAGGCCCTTAGAGTAGTTTGGTGATGGTAGACCCAATACTAGCTCAGTTTGGGCTACTTTGAGTTGATTCTATTTAAATCCTTAAGAAATTGGCTTAATGAAGGCTAACAAAAATGGGAAAGGAATGTAACTGGTTTATTCAGCATTATGAAGTTATGATCCGAAGTGGAAACTAATTTGGAGAGGGCAATGATGAGATTAATATAAGGGGGTTGATTTGTGAATTGGCAATTGAGGTTAAGATTAAAGCACAGTTTATTATAGTAGTTATTTTATGTTCTAAGGGACATGGTGGGATGTAGAGAAGAGTTCTTATGTGAGTATGAGTGTGGTTTGTGGGTGGAGTGCTCGGACATGTGGAGTTTGGGTAAAGGGGTAGAAATTATGGCCGATAGCTAAGGATAGGCTTTCAAGCCACTTGCATGCAAGATTGAGGCTTAGAAGAATAGTGAGAAAGCTGTAAGGAATGCTAGAATCACACCTAAAATATTACCTCATAGTTGAATGAAGAAATTTTTTAAGGGATGAAAATAACNCACGACCTGTTTCGAATGATATGGAGACCAAATGTCATTAAGCGTGTAAAAATAGCAATAGAGACAATGACATATCAACCATTTCTCTCAAGAAATTTATCATGTCAGTGGTTTAAATGAATTTGGTACTTAATGTCTGCCAAATGATTTAGTAGTCAAAGGGGGAAGCCCATCGATGAAACATAACAGCAATAAAAAGAAATTTTCTTGCAAAACAACAACGACAGTAACAAAAAAAATAAAATAAAACAAAAATAAAATGATAAAAAAAGAGAGAAAAAAATAAAATAAGATCCAAAATAAATTATATTAAAAAAGACCCACTCCCTCTAGAAGAAATTAATCCTATTATTTGGTATCAGAGCTAGTCCAACCCTAGTCTTATCCTACGATTTCCTAGCATCCCCATAACCCACAAATTTCCTTCTTACCACCCAATACCCGTTCCGCTGCCATATGTTCCTACGCCTAATTCCCCTAGCTAATTTCTCAAATCAACAACATTGACCCAATTATTTTTTACCCTCTTTCACCTCCACTAAAATTTTTTCCTTCCTATTCCTAAACCTTAACCATCCCACCAATGAGATACATGTCTGAGCCTTCTCGGGAGGAGATACAGCGAGAGATCTGCCGACTTCGGCGGTGGATTATGAACATCGAAGATAAAATCCAATAGAAGGCTACCCTCGACCGTGATCCAAAAGATCGAAGTGGGGAACGAGAAGATAAAAAGATGAAGCCGAAAACACAGCGCCAGTTCCTGCTAACTTATTGCCACCAAAAGTCACAGAATCTAGTTTCCGAAGTGGAGAAAATGCATCATCAAGCGACCCCCTTTGCTACTAGCCAACGAAACCAATCCGCAAAACTATCAAAGCCAGAAAATGTTGCAAGTGCCGCGGCTTTAGACATATTTAAACAGGATCCACAACGAAAGGAGTAATTTCACTGAGCGGGGTGTCATCAAAAAATTGAGTAACGACACTGCAAGCACTGAAGTTGGTGAGGAGAGGAGAACCAACTTCCAGTTGAAGAGATAAATGGCGATCCGGAAAGAGATGCAAACTTCAAAGAGGTCCAAAGATTCATGTCCAAGGGTACAAGCATTGCTGACTTGGCTAACCACTAAAGGTTCATGGCTTGGCTTTGTCTATTTATAAAGATGTTAGCTCAGCGGAAAAAAAAGCATATGGTAGATTACAATTCAAGATTTCACACAAAACTGACTTGGGCTCAAAGGTATGGATGCTTAATTCAAATATTCAAGAATGACCTCAAAATCATAGTAAAAGGGTGAATACCCTGAAGCATACATGGTGGAGATCTATTTTAAGCTATATGGCCATTCTTCATTTTTGGGCTTTCACGTCATTTTGTTGGGCTTCTTCCTTGTCTTTCTCACAAATCACTAAATCATGTGATTGATTTTCTTGATTTATGCAACAAAAGATATCCGAAGGTTGTGACTTATAGTCTAATCTTACAGAGGCCAAGAGATTGGAGCATACAGGTCTAATTTTAGAGGGACCTGAGATGTGAGACTTACAAATCATTAAAAAGCCTAAAGATGTGAAACTTAAAGTTTTGATCATAGAGAAAAAGATGGCTACAACCTTAAGCAAAGCGAGGCTTCCAGTTGAGGCTTGACTTGTCAGGTTAGCTAACTTTATCTAACCTGACCAATCACATTAGGGCATATAAAAAAGTATAAGATAGAGAACTTGCAACTTTGGCTGATCCTACGGCTCAAGATTTATATCATTGGTATAGCTTAATCCAGAACTGATTCTTACATTAAAAAAAAGGCTCAAAAGTGGGCCCATATCTAAAAAAAGGAAAGCTAACTTACAGCTTTATAGAGAGACAAAGATAGCCAAAGGAGTTGAGGACTCAATCTAATGGGCTTATTGGTTATATGTCAGCCTACCTAACAGAGTTGGGGCTATGAAATGCCCAAGAATGAAACTTGCATCCAAGGGAGATGGGGATCGAACTTACCGTATTAGTAGGGCTATCAATTTGGCTCGTTNAGCCGATTTCGAACACGAGCTATTTCGAACGAGCCGAATACGAGCCAAGCCTGAGCTCGCTCAAGCTCGGCTTGTTTACAGCCCTACGTATTAGATGCAAAGAAGCCCTACAAGGATTAATAGGTTTCATATCAACAGAACGATATTAATGAGACTTACAAGCCATGGTATGGAAGCTTAAGTTCAGAAGGATTTTTGTTATAAAAAAGTCTTGAAAACCAATATTAAATGTAATGCTAAATATCTTGACAAATCTCAAATTACACTAATTAGATTTTATAGAACACTATATGAATCAATACATTGCATCCGACCACTAGAAGCCTTTTGTAATGCTTATAAGAATTGTGATTAGGTGTTCTCTTATTAGGTGAGAGCATCTCTCCTCTTATCGCTTTACTTGTCGTACCAGTCAAGCTAACTCAATTATGATTAAAAGTTGAAAACTAGACAAGGTAGTCAAGCAAAAGTTTAAAACACCTCTTTGAGCAATTTTGAGAATGTAGTGCCCTTCTCGTAGATCAAAATCTCAAATTCAAAATATTCTAATGTTAAAAAAATATATTATGGATGTTTCAACGAATTTCAAACAATCTTTCTAGAGCCATCGAGTCAAACAAGAGTTTCCAATTAAAGCCATTCTAATTAATCCATCCGTGAGGCCTAGATTGGGAGTTTTACAATAGAATTTTTAAAGTCATTCCAATTAACGATTGTGTGTCACCCAAAAATTGGAATCGTCCTCGGCAATCCTTACGGCTTTGGCCCCCTCTAGGCTAGGCCGGCTAACGTGGCCATGCCGACTGGACTGGCTAGGTCTGATTGGTCCAGACCGGTCTTCCCTGGACTAGCTCGTCTGCAGCAGGTGCAGGCATATCAAAAAGCTCAAAGGATATGGGACTTATGACTTTTATCTTAGAAAAGGATGTGGGACATATGACTTTTATCTTAGAGAGGTCAAAACAAACGAGCCATATAACTCTCATGCAGAGAGGTCCAAAGTTTGTAGAGGACTTACAACTCAAATTTTAAATAGGTCCAAGAATTGAATATCTTATTTTAGAGAGGCCCAAAGTTTGCATGCAAAGATTTTAGAGAACCCAAAGAAATGTAATTTATAACACAAGATGCAGAAAAGCTAGGGATGTTCGAAAAACTTATTTTTGGCACAAAATCTGACCAAGGTTGCATTTTATAGCTAGGAGAAGGACCTGTGAGTGGGAATAATTAGTAACAACATAAAGAATGAGGAAATTTAGAAAAAGATANTGCATGCAAAGATTTTAGAGAACCCAAAGAAATGTAATTTATAACACAAGATGCAGAAAAGCTAGGGATGTTTGAAAAACTTATTTTTCGCACAAAATCTGACCAAGGTTGCATATTATAGCTAGGAGAAGGACCTGTGAGTGGGAATAATAAGTAACAACATAAAGAATGAGGAAATTTAGAAAAAGATGAGGCTTACAATTGTGATCTTAAAGCGGACCAAGAATGTCAGCTTACAACTCTAATCATGAAGGGGCCCAAGAGAATAAAGATTACAAATTTATCTTAATGGTCTGTAGGTATGAGGAATACAAACTTGATCTTAAAGAACCTAAGAATGCCAAACTAGTAGCTCTGATCTTATAGAAGTTCGAATAGGTGGGCCTTACAACTCTAGATGCATAGAAGCCCAAAGATGTGTGGGTTTTATAACTCTAATTAAGGGAGGCCCAAAGATATAGAACTTACAACTTAAATTTTAGAGGATTCTAAAGATGCAAGGCTTAAAACTCTAAATATTCCATAACCCCAACAATGTGGGGATATATAGATCATGGTGAAGGATGTTCACCAGGAGATAATGGCTCACAGATGTGAAAAGCTTCTTAAATTTTTAAATTTGTTGGGAAGATTTTAAAATTGTGTTTCAGGTTCCGAGCTTAAGACGAGTATTACAGTAAAAAATTAAAGCTATCCTGGTGACTTGCATGCACTGAAGCCAGTCAAGGTTGTGTGGATTTCAGAGAAAGTCAACAAATATTTTCTTTGCTTTATTCAGGTTATTGGGAATTAGTTGGGTAGTGTAGGGTTGACCTAGAGTTTTTGTGGAAGGTTGAGGCCCTTAGAGTAGTTTGGTGATGGTAGACCCAATACTAGCTCAGTTTGGGCTACTTTGAAATGATGCTATTTAAATCCTTAAGAAATTGGCTTAACGAAGGCTAACAAAATGGAGAAAGGAATGTAACTGGTTTATTCAGCATTATGAAGTTATGATCCGAAGTGGATAAACTAATTTGGAGAGGGCAATGATGGATTAATATAAGGGGGTTGATTTGTGAATTGGCAATTGAGGTTAAGATTAAAGCACAGTTTATTATAGT
Organism: Phalaenopsis hybrid cultivar; assembly: GCA_002079205.1. Lineage (NCBI taxonomy): Eukaryota > Viridiplantae > Streptophyta > Magnoliopsida > Asparagales > Orchidaceae > Phalaenopsis > Phalaenopsis hybrid cultivar. The sequence continues at coordinate 111,141 of JXCR01123387.1, read as the reverse complement.
AGTTATTTTATGTTCTAAGGGACATGGTGGGATGTAGAGAAGAGTTCTTATGTGAGTATGAGTGTGGTTTGTGGGTGGAGTGCTCGGACATGTGGACTTTGGGTAAAGGGGTAGAAATCATGGCTGATAGCTAAGGATAGGCTTTCAAGCCACTTGCATGCAAGATTGAGGCTTGGAAGAATAGTGAGAAAGCTGTAAGGAATGCTAGAATCACACCTAAAATATTACCTCATCGTTGAATGAAGAGATTTTTTAAGGGATGAAAATAAAAAATTCCACCAACCAAACTCTCAAGAGGAGAGCAGAGGCTACCAAGCACAAAGAATCCTCAAACTTCTAATTTTGAAAGCATCCAAAACTAGATTTTCATTCATTCAAATTCCACCCTAAGACTTAATACAACCTATTCAAAATACAAATGTTTTAAAAGAGAAAATCTTATGGAGGTGAAAGAAGATAATGAGAAAAAATGTAGGATATTAAGTATTTGGAAAAAATTCATGCTATGAATGCATCGTCACTACTTCCATCCTCCTAGAAATATCATTGCAACTCACACATGCTAACATCATTTCAAAAAAATAAAAATTATATTTAAAAAAAAACTAAAATATGGGTAAAAAATTAAACATCTATCATGACAATAATTCGCGCTTGAGCCTAGCTTGAGATCATGTCCGAAGTTTTTGAAATTTTCTTTAGACTTTCTCCTTACTTATTTGGGCTTTCACATAATTTTGNAAGATTACAAATTTATCTTAATGGTCTGTAGGTATGAGGAATACAAACTTGATCTTAAAGAACCTAAGAATGTCAAACTAGTAGCTCTGATCTTATAGAAGTTTAAATAGGTGGGCCTTACAACTTTAGATGCATAGAAGCCCAGAGATGTGTGGGTTTTATAACTCTAATTAAGGGAGGCCCAAAGATATAGAACTTACAACTTAAATTTTAGAGGATTCTAAAGATGCAAGGCTTAAAACTCTAAATATTCCATAACCCCAACAATGTGGGGATATATAGATCTTGGTATAAAGATGGTGAAGGATGTTCCCCATGAGATGATGGCTCACAGATGTGAAAAGCTTCTTAAATTTTTAAATTTGTTGGGAAGATTTTAAAATGGTGTTTCAGGTTCCGAGCTTAAGACGAGTATTACAGTAAAAAATTAAAGCTATCCTGGTGACTTGCATGCACTGAAGCCAGTCAAGGTTGTGTGGATTTCAGAGAAAGTCAACAAATATTTTCTTTGCTTTATTCAGGTTATTGGGAATTAGTTGGGTAGTGTAGGGTTGACCTAGAGTTTTTGTGGAAGGTTGAGGCCCTTAGAGTAGTTTGGTGATGGTAGACCCAATACTAGCTCAGTTTGGGCTACTTTGAGTTGATTCTATTTAAATCCTTAATAAATTGGTTTAATGAAGGCTAAAAAAATGGGGAAAGGAATGTAACTGGTTTATTCAGCATTATGAAGTTATGATCCGAAGTGGATAAACTAATTTGGAGAGGGCAATGATGGATAATATAATGGGGGTTGATTTGTGAATTGGCAATTGAGGTTAAGATTAAAGCACAGTTTATTTTAGTAGTTATTTTATGTTCTAAGGGACATGGTGGGATGTAGAGAAGAGGTCCTATGTGAGTGTGAGTGTGGTTTGTGGGTGGAGTGCTCGGATATGTGGAGTTTGGGTAAAGGGGGAGAAATTATGGCCAATAGCTAAGGATAGGCTTCCAAGCCACTTGCATGCAAGGTTGAGGCTTGGAAGAATAGTGAGAAAGCTGTAAGGAATGCTAGAATCACACGTAAAATATTACCTCATCGTTGAATGAAGATATTTTTAAAGGATGAAAATAAAAAATTCCACCAACCAACTCTCAAGAGGAGAGCAGAGGCTACCAAGCACAAAGAATCCTCAAACTTCTAATTTTGAAAGCATCCAAAACTAGATTTTCATTCATTCAAATTCTACCCTAAGACTTAATACAACCTATTCAAAATACAAATGTTTTAAAAGAGAATCTTATGGAGGTGAAAGAAGATAATGAGAAAAAATGTAGGATATCAAGTATTTGGAAAAAATTCATGCTACGAATGCATGGTCACCACTTCCATCCTCCTAGAAATATCATTGCAACTCACACATGCTAACATCATTTCAAAAAAATAACAATTATATTTAAAAAAACTAAAATATGGATAAAAAATTAAACATCTATCGTGACAATAATTCACGCTTGAGCCTAGCTTGAGATCATGTTCGAAGTTTTTGAAATTTTCTTTAGACTTTCTCCTTACTTATTTGGGCTTTCGTATAATTTTGTTGGGCTTCTTCTTTGTCTCTCTCAAAAATCCCTAAATCATGCGATTGATTTTCTTGATTTATGCATAAAAAAGTATCCAAAGATTGCGAAATATAATCTAATCTTATAAAGAACAAAAGATTGGAGCATACAGATCTAAATTTAGAGGGACTTGAAATATGAGACTTACAAATCATTAAAAAGCCTAAAGATGTTTAACTTAAGACTTTGATCTTAGAGAAAATGATGCCAACAACCTTAAGCAAAGCGAGGCCTAAAGTTGAGGCTCGACTTATCTGGTTTGATAACTTTATCTAGCCTGTCTTAGGGCTTATAAAAAGATATAACATAGAAAATTTACAACTTTGGCTGAGAAGATTAATATAATTGGTTTAACTTCCTCCAGAATTGATTCTTACATTAAGAAAAAGGCCCAAAAGTGGGCCTATATCTAAAAAAAGGAAAGCTAAGAAACAGGACTTGCAACTTTATAGAGAGGCAAAGATGGCCAAAGGAGTTGAGGACAAAATCTAATGGGCTTATTAGTTATATGCCAGCCTACCTAACTGAGTTGGGGCAATGAAATGCCCAAGAATGAAATTACATCCAAAGGAGATGGGGATGGAACTTGCAATTTCAGATGCAAAGAAGCCTTACAAAGATTAATAGGTTTCATACCAATCGTACAATATTAATGATACTTACAACCATTGGTATGGATGCTTAAATTGAGAACGGTTTTTCTTATCAAACAATCTTGAAAATCTATATTAAATGTAATGCTAAATATCTTGACAAATCTCAAATTATAGTAATCAGATTTCATAGCACACTATGCAAATCAATGCATTGCATCCAACCACTAGAAGCCTTTGGTTATGCTCATAAGAATTGCGATTAGGTGTTCTCTTATTAGGTGAGTGCATCTCTCCTCGTATTTGTTTATTTATGGTAGAAGTCAAGCTAACTCAATTATTAATTAAAGTTGAAAACTAGACAAGGTTGTCAAACAAAATTTTAAAACACTCTTGAAGCCATTTTGAGAATGTAGCGCCCTTCACGTTGATAAAAATCACTATTTCACAATATTCTAATGTTGAAAAAATACATTATGGATGTTTAGACAAATTTCAACCTATCTTTCTAGGACCATTAAGTCAAACAAAAGTTCCACTCTCTCGGTCTAACAAGACAGGGCAGTCCCTCAATTTGGTTATTTTGAAGTTTTCAAGGGATTTAATTTTATTTAAGAAACCCACCTTGCATTACAACACCAACAACAACAAGTCTTTATCCCACTTAGTAGGATCGGTTACATGAATCCTTTTTCTCCATTACGTCCTATTGAGTGTCATATTCCATTTAATTTTAATAGATTAAGATAATTCTTTATGCAAAATGCCCAAGTCTTTTTAGGTCTACATCTGCCTTTCTTAATATAGCTCAAATCTAAAATAGGTACTCTCCAAAACTGGATCATCAAATGGTCGACATTTAATGTGACCAAACCATCTAAAACGACTCTCTCTAATCTTGTAAACCATTGAAGCTACACCAACCCTATCATAGATATATTCATTTCGCATTTTTTCTCTAAGTGTCAAACCACTCATCCACCTAAGCATTCTCATCTCAACAACACTTAACTCTATTTTTTGTTCTCTTTTAAAGGCCAACATTCTGCGCCATTGAGCATTGCAGGTCTCACTACCATCTTATAAAATTTTCCTTTAAGTCAAAACGACACTTTTCTATCACACAATAGGCCCGATGCATTCCTCCACAAATAACATCCCCATCTATATCACCATCACTTTGAACAATGGACCCAAGATATCTAAAATGCTCATACCTTTTAATGATTTGATCACCCATAGTTACAACTCTGTCATTAGAATTACTATTGCTAAATTACATTCCATGTATTCAATTTTAGATCTATTCATACGAAAGCCTTTAGACTCTAATGTAAACCTTCATAATTCATTTTTTTTCTTAAACTCTTTCTCTAGTCTTATCCACAACAAGAATATCATCAGCCCACCTTGCATTACTAGCCAGAATTAAGTAGAAATCATTATGTATAAGCTTAGAAAGATTTGAATTGAACTGAAAGCAATCATAGGGTCCACAAAGTCATCCTTGATCTAAAGACATTTCCAGAAAAACCAAATATATATTTTTTAAGCTATTACGAATTTTTGAAATATTTGAAGGGCAATTGACACATTTTTTTTCATATTTTAAAAATAATGCATAAATCCATAATTATTCAAACGCGAGTCGAATGATTCAATTTCGACATCATTTAACATAACTTCTGTATGTGCCTGTGCATGGGATTTTAAAAATATGATTTACAAATTTGAAAGCCCAATTAATCTATTAATGTGGCATAGATCGGGAGTTTTACAATAGAACTGTGAAAAGCTGTAAAAGAATGATTCATCGGCCAGTACTTAGTAGTTCTACAGGCACCTAGTTGAAACAAGATTGGGCCTTCCTCTAACAGGAAGGAATTGACATTTAGTCAAATAGAAACAAGCAAATCAAGCGAGCCTACCGGATTTTGATCCAACATCACAAATGCAGCTAAATGGAGGGTGTGCCTATATAATGACCGAAGCTAGAAAATAGGATCATGATATTGCTTGGTCTAACTTTTCCTTATCGCATGGCTTTCCGGTCCATCGCTCACGCCAAGCAAAGTTTTAGGAGACAATGCAGACCTGCTTGACTCAAGTTTAGTATTCAATAAATACACACAACAATGGTTAGCAATAACACGACGAGCTAAGGCTCCTAACTGAGACAAAAGTGATTACAATAAGCTTTTCATGCTCTAATCTCAACGCAGATATTTCCCAAATTATGTGTAATTAAAGAAGACAAATTTTCAACAGCATGAAAAAACAAAACCTTCTAATTAATTGCGAAGCTAAAAAAAATAAATAAAGGGCTTTTACATGCATACCACCCAATTAACAGATATTTACATATCTAACTTCTAAACTTTACTTTTTCACAATTATACCCCCCAAATCTTTCACAAGACATCAAAAACACCCCTAAGTTAAATTTTGAAAAGTGAAATACAGCTTTTCATGCGTAGATAGATGGCATATATGTAAAAATTGAAGTTTTGGTGTTATATATGAAAATACTGATTGGCATCTATGTAAATCTTCCAAAAAATCAATACCGACCACTTCAAGTGTCTGCAACAGTTTGCCAAGCTGGTGTGCATGCCGCTCAAGATCATTTACGCCGTCAAGCATAATGTACTCGATGAAGATTTTCTGTTGACTGGAGGAAATAACAAGTAATAATTTTTTTACAAAAACAGTAACCGCATGCATCTTAAGGGGATGTTAGAAATACCATATTACAAAACT
>JXCR01123387.1:88413-103884 GCA_002079205.1 Phalaenopsis hybrid cultivar | reverse complement strand
TAAACTAAGCTGAACCTTTAAAGAAAAAGCATTCAATAGCTCTATCCCAACTATTTGTGGTTGGCTTTAATCATCATTCTCCATTCATACCTCTTGCAAGAGGTGTTAGCCCTATTTTGTGCAAATTTTTATATAACTTCTATTCAAATTACCTTCAAAATGTCAGTTTTCTTTCTAGTCCTTTAAAATAACCCTATTTACTTAAATAGAGATATGATATTGTCTAATCCAGCAACCACAACTTCTATTATCATAGATGTACATTTTAAGTCCAGTTTCCTTTTGCCTATAAACATAAGAAAAATGTACTTAGTTTCACAGGACATAACAGTCCCAACAGAAAAATTGACTCTCTTTAGAAACAGCAAAAAAGAGCAATAGGGTAATCCTATAATAAGCAAATTTAACACCAAATAAATATGATAGATAAAAATATAAAACCATGTGAATAAAGACACCATATTTACATGTTCGTTCAAGGCACAAAAATCCATTTTCAAGTGTATATATGTGAGTACAAAGTAAGAACATTAACAAATTTATAGCAAATCCTTTTCTTACAAAACTAACGAGGACAATGAAGATCTGTCCATACTTGAGCACTATTTGTCAAAAGAAAATTAAAAAAAAAAAAAACTGAGAAAATACGAATTCTTCCCTCACTAATCTGCAAGAATGTGAAAAAACAAACATATTCCTATACAAAAAAAAAAAATAATTAAAAAAAAGCTTGCAATATCCCTATAGTCTTAGAATGACTGCCTTAGGATCTACAACACCATCTCCACTGATATGCAACTTGGAGAGACCTTTTAATGCCCATGATCACATTTTCACAAGAAGAAACCATGTGAAAGCCTTGTTGTTGTGTCTACTACACCAAATTGCTCATATGAAGAAGAACTATAGCTGCTTGTTTTATTTGCAACATCCGTTGCAAAAGGCTGTCCAATTAAAAAAAAAATAGGAATACATGTTAGAGCTTAAAGGGTAAATTACCAAATGCTCATAGGTAAATTGTTGTGNAAAAAAAAAAAAAAAAGGCTACACACTCTCTCCGCATCTCCTCACGCATATATATATATATATGCAAAAAAGTCCTCCTCTTTACAGATTTTTGCAAAAAGAGCCTTCTCTCTCCTGATTTAAAAAAAACTAACGCACACCTCCTCTCCCCTACGGCTTGCTTCGCGAAAAGAGGTCCCCATTCGCGAAAAACTGCCCCGGATCCCTCTCCTCCGTCGTCGGCGCCGCTCACCGCCGACTCCGCTCCGCTGTCCGTCTTCTCCTCCTCCTTCTTTTTCATCTTCTATTTCTTCTTCTCCTTCTTCTTCTCCTTCTTCTTCTTCGTCTTCTTCTTTGCCTTCTTCCAAATTTTTTTATTTCTATTTTTATTTTTATTTTTATTTTTACCTCTCTCTTTCTTCTTCTCCTCCTTTCTCTTTTTTTTCTTCTTCTTCTCCTCCTTTTTTATGTTTCTTTTTTTTTCTCTTTCTCCTTTTTTTTGTTTTTTTCTTCTTCTTCTTCCTTTATTTCTTCTTCTTCTTCTGATTTTTTTTTTAAAATTAATTATTTATTATTATTATTTTTTTCTTCTTCTTCTTTTTCCCGGCCTCACATCCTTCGCTGTTTTCTTCTTCCTCGCCTGCAAGCCATACGATGACGCCTCGTCGAAAAATTAGATTTTGTCGGCCTTCATCCCACCGGGCACCTTCCTCGTGGGATGTCGTGTGTCGGCGCACCCTCTTCCGACTCAAAGCTCTCTTTTGTGGGGGTACTCTCACGTAGGTGTTAGTCGCGTCTCCCTCGTCGATGCCNATGCGGAGAGATAAAAATAATAATAATAATAATAATATTAATTATTATTATAAAAAAAATCCTTCCTTTTTAAAAAAAAATTCCGTAACTCCTCCCTCTCTCCTCTCTCCTCTCTCCTCTCTCCTCCCTCTCTCTCTCCCAAAAAAAAAACGGTTACAAAAAATAAATAAATAAAAAAATAAAAGAATTTTTTTTTCTTTTCCCTCTTCGTGAACCCTAGAGCCGATTTCGCCGCTCCTCGCACGCCATCGGCACTTCTCGCCGGCGAAAGCCAGCGGTGCCTCCTTTTCACTGCGATAAGTACGTCCGGTCCTCATTGGTTCGCGTAACCCTTCGCGAACCAAGCCCTTCTCGCTGTCGAAGCTACCGACCACCCTCGCCAGATTTCCTCCGCTCGCCGACGTCGCCGGTCTTGCTCCGCCGGCCGCCCCTCTCTCTTTCTTCTTCTCCTCCTTTCTCTTTTTCTTCTTCTTCTTCTTCTTCTCCTTTTTTATGTTTCTTTTTTTTCTCTTTCTCCTTTTTTGGTTTTTTTTCTTCTTCTTCTTTCTCTATTTCTTCTTCTTCTTATGATTTTTTTTTTAATTAATTATTTATTATTATTATTTTTTTTTTCTTCTTCTTCTTCTTTTTTCCGGCCTCACATCCTTCGCTGTTTTCTTCTTCCTCGCCTGCAAGCCATACGGTGACGCCTCGTCGAAAAATTAGATTTCGTCGGCCTTCATCCCACCGGGCACCTTCCTCGTGGGATGTCGTGTGTCGACGCACCCTCTTCCGACTCAAAGCTCTCTTTTGTGGGGGTACTCTCACGTAGGTGTTCGTCGCGTCTCCCTCGTCGAGGCTCCGCTACGATGTTGAGGCGGTCTCGTTGCAATGCGAAGGGCGACGTTCGATCTCTTCACCAAGGTATATTTTGGTTATATTTTTATATGCCAATATTATTATTTTTTTCAAATACTATGCNACCGGGCACCTTCCTCGTGGGATGTCGTGTGTCAGCGCACCCTCTTCCGACTCAAAGCTCTCTTTTGTGGGGATACTCTCACGTAGGTGTTCGTCGCGTCTCCCTCGTCGAGGCTCCGCTACGATGTTGAGGCGGCCTCGTTGCAATGCGAAGGACGACGTTCGATCCCTTCACCAAGGTATATTTTGGTTATATTTTTATATGTCAATATTATTATTTTTTTAAAATACTATGCATCCCTCCTTGTCTTTTTTATTATTTCGTGCATGTTCTACGAGACAATTGGCGCGCGGACTAAAACACCGTCGGGGTTCGCCGGAAACGTGGACTCTCTTTCAGCATAAAGAGAATGCATCTGCAACCGTCACTGTGGTGAGATCCTCTAAACTCCTAGCTAGCCCTAGGTTTTAATGGTGTCTAGGCGTGTGGGTTCGATCGCCCACACANTAAAACACCGTCGGGGTTCGCCGGAAACGTGGACTCTCTTTCAGCATAAAGAGAATGCATCTGCAACCGTCACGGTGGTGAGATCACCTAAACTCCTAGCTGGCCCTAGGTTTTAGTGGTGTCTAGGCGTGTGGGTTCGATCGCCCACACGGGGTGCGTGCGCCGGCATGGGTCGGCGCGACGACGTGCCTGTGTGATGGATCGTCAATTTCCTAGAGCTAGCCTTTAGATTAGGACTTCCTATGCGTAACCAAATGCCCTCCGTAGAACCGATNCAAAGCGAGAGAAGCTTCGTAGCTGGCTCGCTTTGCAAAGTCTGGAGGAGTGCGCGAAATGGGAAAAGCTTTCTAGCTAGCACATTTCGCAACGCCGTGGAGAGTTTCCCCATCGGAGATCCGGGGAGAAACTCCCCACATTCCCTCACTAAAACAAGAGGCGGCGATGCCGCATTTCCAAGGGTCTAAACCTTAGGTTTCCTAGGTGAGGTCGTTAGCAAGAGCGTGGCTCGCTATCATGTGTGGTCATTTGCACCTCATTGTTTGCATGTGTTTTTTGCATTGTTACATATTGTGTGTCATATACCACACTTGCACCTTGCACTTTGCACCTTGCACCTTGCACCTTGCACCCTGCACCTTGCACCCTGCACTTGCACCTTGCACCTTGCACCTTGCACCTTGCACCTTACACCTTGCACCTTGCACTTGCATTTGCATCTTATATCTTGCACTTGCACCTGCACCTGCACCGNCGCCGTGGAGAGTTTCCCCCTCGGAGATCCGGGGAGAAACTCTCCACATTTCCTCACCAAAACAAGAGGCGGAGATGCCGCATTTCCAAGGGCCTAAACCTTAGGTTTCTAGGTGAGGTCGTTAGTACGAGCGTGGCTCGCTATCATGTGTGGTCATTTACACCTCATTGTTTGCATATGTGTGTCTTACATTATTACATATTGTGTGTCATATATCACACTTGCACCTTGCACTTGTACCTTGCACTTGCACGTTGCATTTGCACTTGCACTTGCACCTTGCACTTGCACGTTGCACTTGCACTTGCACTTACACTTGCACCTTGCACCTTGCACGTTGCACTTGCTCTTGCACCTGCACCGACACCACTTGTGCCTCAATCGATTATCCCAAACCGATCATATCACTTGTGCTTTAGCCGACTACCCCGGTCCGGTTGGCACAATACTTTGGTTTAACCGGATGCTCCATCCTGATCGACCTATCACTTGCTCCTTTGCATGTTGTATATGTGCATGTACATGTTTGTCTGCATGATCGATATCATCTACTTGAATTGCATACTTTCGGGTCACTGCCTTACCGGCATACCCTCTTTTCGGGCCCCTGCCTCTATGACATGCCTACCTCTGGGTCACTGCCTTACCGGCATACCCTCTTTTCGGGCCCCTGCCGCTACGACATGCCCATCTTTGAGTCACTGCCTTTCCGGTATACCCCCTTTTCGGGCCACTGCCGCCACGACATGCCCATCCTCGGGTCACTTCCTTACCGGTATACCCTCTTCNTAATTTCATTTTATTTCTTACTTTTCTTCTTCTTTATGATGTTTTTTATTATCGGTTAAAAGTGAGATTGCGTTTAGTCGGGCTCATTAAACTTTAGATAGACTCCTTAAAATTTAGGTTTTTTGTTTTTTTTTGTTTGATTTTTTTTTTGTGCTTATGTAAAATTTCAATTGTGTGCATGACTTTAATGATCATTAATTCTACTAGTTAATTTATGGTTGATAAACATACAATTTTCATTTAATCAATTTCTATCATTTCCTTCTTCATTAAAATAGACAATTGTTATTTTGGATTACTAGGAATTGTGAAAAATGACGGCAATAAAGCGAAAAATTAGAATGAGAAATTCACAAAACAATAAGCAACACACAGATTTACGTGGTTCGGCAAATTGCCTACATCCACGAAGTTGCAGAGATTTTTATTATTTTGAGAATTACACTCGTCGATAGCCTCAACGATTACAAGAATAATTATTTTCTTCCTCTCTCTCCCTCCTTTACCCATGAGCCACAGGAAAAGAAGTTTGGGAACTGTTGCCGCGAACTGTTCTCCTGTTGGGAAGACCTTTCCGCGAAGCCTGCTATTTGCTCAAATTATTGGCATCGAAGAAAACCTTCCGCGAGACCTACTATTTCCCGACCTGTTCTCCGCGAAGCTGCTCTTCCTTGAAATCTTGCGCATGCAACAAACAATTCACCCTGCTCGAACTCTTCACCACCACGATCAACAGAGATCGAGAGGCTCTTTTATAGCAGCGAAGCAAAGCAGAAGAGGCGAGATCCAAGAGACGAAGGTGCGAACAAGGAAGCTCATCCAATCGAGGAAAGGTACGAACAAAGAAACAATTACATCAGTAAAGTAACTAAGAGAGGATTATAATCAAAAAATTTCCATAACAGTGAGAGCGCCAAATAAGGAAGTGGGCCACGCTCCATACTCAACACTAGGTTGTGACATGTAAATTTTACATGTCTACAGCATGGCTTTTCACATCACATGTTAGAACTATATTAGAAATCCTATGATGTCCCGCGCCAATTTGCTTATAAGCTGATTTTTAGTTTAATTTTATTGGACTTGATCAATATCATTCATACGCGCGTCTTCACTGAGTCATATAAGACTAAAAATGTTTGCTCCAAAATTTTATTATAGATCCAATAAATCTAGAATTCAATATCACTATAACTAATGAATTAAAAAAAAAAGCATAAGAAAGAATCAGTTAAAATTAGCATATGTTAGAAAAATCTCGATCTAGAGGTTACATTTAACTTCCAAGAGCAATCTTCACCTTCAATCTTCGGATTGGTGTTTAGATAAGTGATGCACTGACTAAATGAACTATAAAAGAAGATTGAATTATAATACATAAGCGTACATTAAATTGCGGAAGACTGTCACATCAAACTAAGTTAGTAGTTTGTACATCTACAATTGGAAAGACCCAAGTTCATTTTTGATACCCTTTAACTTCCATGTTAGCAATAAATATTCTCATTTCTAAACCAAAAAGATGAGAAAAAATAAGGCATTTTAAGGTGAGAATAACAAAATAGGATAAAAAGTAAAATTAAGATTTCCGAATCGACTGATCCCTAACCAAGCCACACCATCTTTTGATGTAAAATGGATATTATCAAAGACTTAGTTATGTTCCTCACTGCTCAACTGTAAAAAACAAAGCATTGAGGTTTATTTAGTACTTTGTATGAAACAATATGGTGGTTACATCTCTCAATCATTTTTTTTTCCCTCTTTTAGTGACTTTTGCATGCCCGCCAGCTTCNGGATTGCTAAGTAAATGGATGATATTTACCACTACGAGAAATCTAATGATCAAGAAAACTCCAAAAAACCACAACTATTATTTCTTTGCTTGGAAATTCTAAAATCCAAATGAGAAAAAATTTTACTTCAGCATCTACACCTTGGCCACACATTATTTATTTTCCTCAAAATCATGTTTTCTTCATTATTCAAAGAAATCAATATTAGAAAATTCATTGTGATATTTGTGAACTAACAATACACAAATGTACCATTCTTCCAATAAGTAATATGAGAGCACTTATTTGTTTTTCTCTCATTCACAATGACATGTGAGACCCATCTTCTACGCATAACATCTCTAGAGCTTCGTTTTTTGTGGTTTATCGACGATTGCACCTACATCTTATTCTGTTTACTAAGGCCAAAAAAGATGAAAATACCATCTCTTTCAACTTTTTAACATAATAAAAAATCAAATTGGTAATGAGATTAAATGAATCAAATGAAACAATACTAAAAATTACTCTAACCATTTTGCCCTTGTACTTCCCAAAAAAAAAAAAAAACACAAGAGTACTATTTGTGTGTCTATATCCTAACAAAAGGAAGTAACTGAACGAAAGAAAAACCACATAGTTGCTATCATAATAGCTCTCTTTCTCAATAAATATCCTAAAATAATGTTAGGAGAAACAATTTTATAAATTACCAACATATTAGATTGGTTACCTACAATTGTCATTGGATCTAAGATTTCTACACAAGTCCTAAACAAATTATTTCCCCATTTTGGTACCTCGAATAAATTTGGAACCCAATATTTGAAATATTGCCACTATTAAATTTTTAGGTTTTAGGGAATTTGGATATTGTTCAAGATAGTGGAAGATTTTTCATAGTTACCGTTATGATTACAGAATAGGGCTATGAAGCATGTAAGAAATTTATTGAATCTTGAATTAAATTTATATTTCGATCAACAAATTCTTCTTCATGATTAACTTTTGATCAATGAAAGATTCAATGAATTCTAGGAGAGGTCCTTTTAAAAGTATGAGTCTTGCTTTCTGGTAATTTCATTTTATTTCTTACTTTTCTTCTTCTTTATGATGTTTTTTATTATCGGTTAAAAGTGAGATTGCGATTAGTCGGGCTCATTAAACTTTAGATAGACTCCTTAAAATTTAGGTTTTTTGTCTTTTTTTTGTTTGATTTTTTTTTTGTGCTTATGTAAAATTTTAATTGTGTGCATGACTTTAATGATCATTAATTCTACTAGTTAATTTATAGTAGATAAACATACAATTTTCATTTAATCAATTTCTATCATTTCCTTCTTCATTAAAGAAGACAATTGTTATTTTGGATTACTAGGAATTGTGAAAAATGACGGCAATAAAGCAAAAAATTAGAATGAGAAATTCGCAAAACAATAAGCAACACACAGATTTACGTGGTTCGGCAAATTGCCTACATCCACGAAGTTGCAGAGATTTTTATTATTTTGAGAATTACACTCGTCGATAGCCTCAACGATTACAAGAATAATTTTTTTCTTCCTCTCTCTCTCCTTTACCCATGAGCCACAGGAAAAGAAGTTTGGGAACTGTTGTCGCGAACTGTTCTCCTGTTGGGAAGACCTTTCCGCGAAGCCTGCTATTTGCTCGAATTATTGTCATCAAAGAAAACCTTCCGCGAGACCTACTATTTCCCGACCTGTTCTCCACGAAGCTGCTCTTCCTTGAAATCTTGCGCATGCAACAAACAATTCACCCTGCTCGAACTCTTCACCACCACGATCAACAGAGATCGAGAGGCTCTTTTATAGCAGCGAAGCAAAGCAGAAGAGGCGAGATCCAAGAGACGAAGGTGCGAACAAGGAAGCTCATCCAATCGAGGAAAGGTACGCACAAAGAAACAATTACATCAGTAAAGTAACTAAGTGAGGATTATAATCAAAAAATTTCCATAACAGTGAGAGCGCCAAATAAGGAAGTGGGACGCGCTCCATACTCAACACTAGGTTGTGACATGTAAATTTTACATGTCTACAGCATGGCTTTTCACATCACATGTTAGAACTATATTAGAAATCCTATGATGTCCCGCGCCAATTTGCTTATAAGCTGATTTTTAGTTTAATTTTATTGGACTTGATCAGTATTATTCATACGTGCATCTTCGGTGAGTCATATAAGACTAAAAATGTTTGCTCCAAAATTTTATTATAGATCCAATAAATCTAGAATTCAATATCACTATAACTAATGAATTAAAAAAAAGCATAAGAAAGAATCAGTGAAAATTAGCATATGTTAGAAATATCTCGATCTAGCGGTTACATTTAACTTCCAAGAGCAATCTTCACCTTCAATCTTTGGATTGGTGTTTAGATAAGTGATGCACTGACTAAATGAACTATAAAAGAAGATTGAATTATAATACATAAGCGTACATTAAATTGCGGAAGACTGTCACATCAAACTAAGTTAGTAGTTTGTACATCTACAATTGGAAAGACCCAAGTTCATTTTTGATACCCTTTAACTTCCATGTTAGCGATAAATATTCTCATTTCTAAACCAAAAAGATGAGAAAAAATAAGGCATTTTAAGATGAGAATAACAAAATAGGATAAAAAGTAAAATTAAGATTTCCGAATCGACTGATCCCTAACCAAGCCACACCATCTTTTGATGTAAAATCGATATTATCAAAGACTTAGTTATGTTCCTCACTGCTCAACTGTAAACAACAAAGCATTGAGGTTTATTTAGTACTTTGTATGAAACAATATGGTGGTTACATCTCTCAATCATTTTTTTTTTCCTCTTTTAGTGACTTTTGCATGCCAGCCACCTTATTTAAAAAGTTCATGAACTAGTAAGAAATTGCAGAGAAGGCCACAAAGTTTGCTTGATCTGCAGTACTTTTTTTTATTATTATTGAAATTAATGTAAAAAAAATAACTAGTCATTGCACACCATCCAATGGAGAATGCACAGAATAGAAAGTGTAGGTCACCTTCCCCGTGCATAGGATCATATGAGCTGTAAGTGTCTAAGTGGAATTATGGCCAGCATATCTTAAGCAGTTTCTTTACGTCATTAAATTCCTGATCTATAAAGGGCTTGCATCTGTTTATGTGCAAACTAGATCAAAATTTTGATTTGCAATAAATTAGCATCCTAAACAGAGAACCTATTCAGGGTATGTGCTCTTCAAATACAAAATGAAAAATAATTTCATCCAATTATTGAAGCACCAAATAGCACTAGCAGTTAATTTGCAGTAGCTAGAATCAAATGAGCAATCAAAGATACCTCTGCATGGTATAAGGGCCTTCTGGAAGGCGCCTTCCTTCTTTCAAGCAATCTTCGAACCAACAATGGCTGATTATAAGTATTCCGAGTTTTCGTGCTAAATCATATTTCTTACCCTCAAACTGCCAGCAAACCTGCCTAGTTAACAGTATCACACAATCAAAGCTCAGATATCCAAAAATTGATAGGCAGACTGACTAGAAATTTACTTAAACATTTGTGTGTTAATCTTTTGATCATTGAAACAGTTAAGAAACTAACCAGATGTGTAATGGATATATCCATATCGCCAAAATAATTAGCGCCAGTACATGCAATCAGTTTAATCACTTTAAATCTCTCGGTACCATGGTAACCACTAACTGTGGCAACCACGGACTCCATGCCTATAATCGGGTGAATTCCAGAATCTGCAACGTTAAATAAACTGTAAATAAAAAAAGAAATCTTGACATACAGAGCAACCATAAGCATGAAATAAACAAAACATGTAAACTGAGGCAAAAACAGGTTAAGGCCTTGTATTCGGAGATTGAGAGTGCATTAGTAACCTACAGAAATACTACAGCATAAACAGAGGACCATTTCTTTGTCCAAGAAGCACTCTTCCCGTGAACTCATATCACTCTCACAAAAATCCATTCATTAATCAACCCATAATACATCCACATGAGAAAATTGAAAGCGATGAAAAAATCGATAAGATCTGACACCAATACAAAATTCCAGAGACACAGTTGAGCATGCATTTGAGAAAGCTGGGAAACAAATCGATTAATAGTAGAGAGAATAGGGGGGGAAAAAAAAAACCTATTTCCGGGAATGAAAATATAAGACAGAAACGATACCTTTTGATATATTGCTGCAATCAACTTCGTGTAATTGGTGATCCATCCCACAGGCTAGGGTTTATGCGAGTAGAAATTATCAAGATTTTTGAAACAAAAGCTAAAATGGCGCGTGAGATTCTGTTTTGGGGCTATTTGGCAACCCGTTTTAGGCAGGATTTACGCAGAACTTACCTTCATAAATCCCGAGCTCCCGTAAATGTCAAATTGACGCTATGAATCCAGGACGAGCGAAGAGGAAGAACAGTGCGAACAGGCTTACCTCAATGCTATGAGCGGTGAAGAATGAGAAAAATGGGAGTTTCCCTGCCATCACTAAGTGTAGGGCTGGTTCGACTTTTGGCGCCCATCACGAGGCCGGAGCTAAACATTTTATGCGACTGATTCTAATTAGGGCCGTCAATTTGGATTGTTGTTATTGGTGAACAGCTCGTGTTCGGCTCGTTAAGCAGCTTGTTTTCGACTCATTCGTTAAGTCTAACAAGGCGAACACGAATAATTTTTTAAGCTCGAAATGTAAACGAGTCAAACACGAATAAAAGTTTGTCCACTCGTGTTCGGCTCGAAATGACTCGAAAAAAAATTATGTAACTTTTTATATAACAATATATTACATATATTATTTATATAATAATATATTATATATATTTATGTCTAAGTTTAAATTATAACACCTCATATGGTAATGTGGTTAGTGTCTTCTTTTGTATAGATTTGATCCAGGTTCGAATATCACACTTTACATTTATTTTTCTCAATTTTAGTTTAACGAGCCAATTTCGAGTCGAACACGAACACGAATATTTAAATCGAGCCGAACACGAATACACTNGTTTAAATTATAACACCTCATATGGTAATGTGGTTAGTGTCTTCTTTTGTATAGATTTGATCCAGGTTCGAACATCACACTTTACATTTATTTTTCTCAATTTTAGTTTAACGAGTCAATTTCGAGTCGAACACGAACACGAATATTTAAATCGAGCCGAACACGAATACACCGTTCACGAGCCTATTTCGAACACAAGCCTAGCCTGAGCTTGCTCAAGCTCGGCTTGTTTACAGCCCTAATTCTAATTTGAATTGAAATCGCTTGTTAACAACCCTAATTATATAAAATTGGTGAATTTAATAAATTTAGCTCAAATATTGTTAATCGCTTGAAAGTTGATTTGACTTTTAGCACGGATCAAGATCCGATCTAGATAAAAGAGCCGAGGTATTAGTCAAAAATTTGGATCAATTTTTTTTCAAGCTGATTTTAGGCTCACTAAAGCTCGGCTCAAAATCAGATCGTTAATAGCCCTATTAAGGGGATTAGATAAATTATATATTAAGTTAAATTTGAATTTAATAAATCTACTTATTAGTGAGATTTAATTGATTTATCTTGAGGGAAACAAAATTTCAAATAGAGTTAGGTCAGACACATCAAATGGATTTAACTGGATTTAAAACGAAACATTATTTTAGATTTAATAATATTTAGATATGATAAATTTGGATTTATCTAATTTACCAAGTTTTATTTAACTTAAATCCTATCTGTAGCCAAACACTACCTAAAGTTGTATTTGGTAGCATAATATTAATTTAGTCACGGATTTAGCTTAAATAATGTCCAATATCAAAAAACTAAACATTAAATCCAATGTTTCGTTTAATCTTTTTTTTTTTTTGTTCGATATGTTTTTCTTTGTCTTCTTTTCCGATGTAAATCTAGATTTATTAAATCCAAGTACGAGACAGATTTTTTTCGATCGATTGCTCGCAAACTCTATCGTCTAAGATAAACCTAAATTTATCATACTTGAAATCATACTTGACGTAAATTTAAGTTGAAACCAAACACAGCCTAGGGCTTCATCTCCTCTCAACAAATTTATTTAAAAACCTGAGTTCGTCAAGTCTGAAGAGGCTAAATGGCAAAAATTTTCCCTAACGAATCATTAGAGACGTTCATCAGATGAAAATTTTTACAGATGGCTCCATTCACTCCAACTGAACAGAACTTCGTCGTTTTCTAAAAGGAAGTCTATGTCGCAATCTCACCTTTGCCTTAATTTTCAAGTAGCTCTAATCGTGAGGTGATGGTTTTCGGCGAATTTGGGATGGGAAGGGACTTAAACTAGAGTTTGGATGTAAAATTGGATTCGAACTAAATCTTAAACTAGTATGTGTCTAAATATAATTTATATATAAATTCAAAAGAAATGGAAAATCCTGACCCAACCCGTCTAGAATTAGGGTTTGCGCTTGGTATCAAAAATAATGTGGTATAAAATTGTAAATAAGTATATAAAAGCTTCTCAAGTTTTAGGGTTTAGGTTTAAAATATTTTCTCGTTGTAAGAAATGAAGAAAAATAAAATTAAAAATTAAAAAGAAAAAATTATGAGGATCGAACTAAAGTTGCAGACATTCTACACTTACTACATCAAAAATTGATACCAACACTGACTAATTTAGAAGAGATGCAGAGCAAATATGAAAAATCTAAAAAGTCCTGTCATGCCCTATTAATAAGAATCATGGGCACAAAATCTATGGAGTTCAATTATTAAAGCTTTGATTGTTAAATAAATGATATTTAGTTTTATATTTATTTCTCTTATTCTTATTGCATGACACTTTCTAGAAGTAAAACAACCAAAAAACTAAAATATATACATTAAGAATGCACAAGCACGAATCCCAAGGAGATACAACCGTTCAGAAGGAGTAAAGTAAGACAAAGGAGGACCCATCGACATAACATCAAGAGGCCCACTTATCCAATTGGATGGAGTCATTCTAGCCAAGGACGAAGGCTAACTGAGCCAAGAGAAAGCCAGAGCAAAATAGATAAGAATTCGAGATAACCACCACTAGAAACCCGAGTGAAGGCATCAACTCACCTCTCAGTAGAACCAACATGAGGAAAGAATCTATTTCTTCATCACTCTAGCAGTCCCACGAATGCTTGCGAGGTTCCTCATCAGGGAAGAGGAATTTTCAATACAATAGAGCCTCACAGTAATTCTGAAGGCCTCCCTCATCGATGAATAAGCTATATATTGGGTTATAGTAATTTATTCTTGCTTGATAACCTAATCTCGTTCTGCTGATAGGAGCCCCTCATCTAGAGATCGAGGGTGGATAACTAAACTAAATCAACCAATCAACAGAGCTTAGCTGACTAAGTCAGTTTAAACAACCTAAAATTAATCAAGCCCAGCTGATCGGCTACATCAACTCTGCCCAGCCGACTAAACCAATTATATGAAGCTAAAGCCATGCCAACCCAACCAAGTCATAGGGTAGTCGAAAAATAGACTAACACATGTAAACTATCTAGAATACATTGTATACGCCCCATTAAAGTAGAAACAAAATTATGATATCAAATATTATACACTACCCCTTATAAATAAAGAGATCATTTTGTGAGAAAATACCATTTGACAAGATATTTTATTATTCATTATTGTCCACTCCACTCCCCCTCTCTCTCCCCTCTCTCTCTCTCTCTCTCTCTCTCTCTCTCTCTCTCTCTCATCTTTGTTATGCTCTAATTCTTGAGGTGTGATTCATGGATGAATCAGGATTCATCACAAACATTTGTTTAAAATTTCTAATGAGCTTTACATATTGGTGGAATGCAAATCTACTACCTAGGATTTGGAAGAATATAATTATATCAACTAAATCTTAGCACTCATATAGAGAAATGGTTTGATCAATTCTAAACTTTCTTAGTCCGTAGACATATAAAAACAATTCAAATTTTAGATTAGGGTTTTTAATTATTGATGGGGATAAGAAATCATCATTTCTCTTGATTGAAGAGTGTAGTTGTTTTGAATTCATAATTTAGGTAATTAAATCGGTAAATTTGTAAATCCAAGAGTTTATATTAAATTGATTATTTTTACTTAGTAATTTTGACTAAATCATATAAAGTTTAGAAAATTGATTAGAAATTAGGGTTTTTGGAGACGAGTGTTTATATAATTATTTTTCTAAATTGATGTTTACATTAATTCCCATGAGAATGATTCTGGACTCGATTCACTTTATTACTTAAACCATATGTGCACTTTTATTGATCGTGTATAAGCGTGAACAATGACATAAAAAACTTAACTAATGTTAATGCATTACAAATCCTATAGAATTATAAACATACCATAAAATAATGGAAGATTGAATAAAAAAAATTGCATAATGTTGAATATAAGTGAAAAAGGAATGTTTTATGTGCTAAGTATGTAAGAACCCCTTTTAAGTATAATGTTGAATTCAAAACTATTCTGTGAGTACTCGAGAGGCAAAGCACGTCAACCAAGAGAGAAAAGATGGGAGAGAGAGAGAGAGATTTTCCCCATTGGGGGGCAAAGAGGGGTGTTCTCGAGATTTTTTGCCTCTTTTTTTCTTTAGAAATAGAGATTCAAGAGAGGGAAGGGGGAGAGAGATCTCTCTATATGGGGGGGTTAAGAGAGAGATTGTGTGTGTGTGAGAGAGAGAGAGAGAGACCCTTACACATGCCAAGTGTCATCTATTTGTAATAAGAGAGACAGAATAGAAGATTACAACAATGCCCTTACGTTATGGGGGCATTAGAGGTATTTAGTCCTTTCCTTGTTGGGATCTCATGACTTAAGGCATTTCCATCGTTAAAGCTCGTCGATGTCATCAGCAGGCCAAAGGTGGCAGGCTAGTTGTTGGTGGTCGACCAAGGTGGCCAGCCGGCCAAATGTGGTCTTTTGTGCCG
>JXCR01123387.1:75461-87656 GCA_002079205.1 Phalaenopsis hybrid cultivar | reverse complement strand
TTTTTTTTTGTCTAAATAGAATCTTAGAGATATATAATTTATTTATAAAAAAAATCTTTGATGCAGGCTTAATTGCACGAATTAAAATGAAAAGAAAGACTCAAGTAGTATTAATAGCCTTTTATGAAGACAAAGGTATAGCAGCTATTGGAGATAATATTACGTCCGGTAAATCAGGCGTACATTCGACGGTGTGAATCGCATCATGCTGCCAAACACATAGTGTTGATCAGAAACCTATCACCGCTTGAAAACAATGAATCGTCTTTAGAGCTAAAACTCCTCCACAAGAAGATCTAAGAACCCCCATAAGATATCTAAAATATATTTAATTTTAAAAATTAATAAGCTCAGATAAATAATTAAATTTATGATTTTTAATTTCTCTCATATATAAATTATATCAAACCCTACATAATACATTTGAAATTATTTTTAATGCAATATCATGCTATGTTTTGAATGTTTAAATATTAAATTTTTTTTCAACCAATATAATATTTTCAACTCAAAGTTTGAGTTGAATTAATTTCATAAAATAATTCAATAATACTTCATAATAATTATGTGTTTAATGATAAATATTCATGATTAAATTTATTCTTCATTTAATTGGATGACTAAAAATACTAAATATTTCAATATATTCATTCTTCTTTTAATATTAATCTTCTTAAATGACTAAAATAAACATACATTCCCAAATCTCAGACTACTGGTGAACTAAATAAAAAAAGAGTGTTTTTCCTGTTCGGTCACCGTATGTGCGGACAAAGGACGAGATGCAGCGGTGACCGGTTGTCTGTTGTCCGCACATACGGTCCATACGGTGACCGGTCTGGTCACCACTGCATCTCGTCCGTTGTCCGCACATACGGTCCATACGGTGATCGGTCCGGTCACCGCTGCATCTCGTCCGTTGTCCGCACATAGGGTGACCAGACAGAAAAATGTGGCATAAAAAAAGGGGGCTTGGAGGGACTAATAACTATTCTACAATGGGGCATTTACATACATAACACCCAATTTCTAAATATTTACATATACAACACCTAAGCCCTGTTTTTTTTTACATTTATACANATCAAGAGGCCCACTTATCCAATTGGATGGAGTCATTCTAGCCAAGGACGAAGGCTAACTGAGCCAAGAGAAGGCCATAGCAAAATAGATAAGAATTCGAGCTAACCACAACTAGAAACCCGAGTGAAGGCATCAACCCACCTCTCAGTAGAACCAACATGAGGAAAGAATCTATTTCCTCATCACTCCAGCAGTCCCACGAATGTCTGCGAGGTTCCTCATCAAGGACCAGGAATTGTCAATACAATAGAGCCTCGCAATCATTTTGAAGGGCCCCCTCATCGATGAATAAGCTATATATCGGGTTACAATAATTTATTCTTGCTTGATAACCTAATCTCTTTTTGCTGATAGAAGCCCCTCATCTAGAGATCGACCGTGGATAACTAAACTAAATCAACCAATCAACAGAGCTTAGCTGACTAAGTCAGTCTTGCCAACCTGAAATTAATCAAGTCCAGTTGATCGGCTACATCAACTCTGCCCAGCTGACTAAACCAATTATATTAAGTCAAAGCCATGCTAGCCCAGTCAACTAAGTCATAGGGTATTCTAAAAATAGACTAACACATGTAAAATATCTAGAATACCTTGTATACACCCCATTAAAGTAGAAAAAAAATTATGATATCAAATATTATACACTATCCCTTATAAATAAAGAGATCATTTTGTGAGAAAATACCATTAGACAATATATTTTATTATTCATTATTGTCCACTCCACTCCCCTTCTCTCTCTCTCTCATCTTTTTTATGCTCTAACTCTTGAGGTGTGATTCATGGATGAATCAGGATTCAACATAAACATTTGTTTAAAATTTCCAGTAAGTTTTATATATCAGTGGAATGCAAATCTACTAACTAGAATTTAGAGTAATATAATTATATCAACTAAATCTTAGCACTCATATAGAGAAATAGTTTGATCAATTCTAAACTTTCTTAGTCCGTAGACATATAAAAACAACTCAAATTTTAGATTAGGGTTTTTAATTATTGATGGAGATAGGAAATCATGATTTCTCTTGATTGAAGAGTGTAGTTGTTTTGAATTCATAATTTAGGTAATTAAATCGGTAAATTTGTAAATCCAAGAGTTAATATTAAATTGATTATTTTTACTTAGTAATATTGACTAAATCATATAAAGTTTAGAAAATTGATTAGAAATTAGAAGATTGAAATAAAAAAAAATTGCAAATCTTTAATTTTTTTTTATAAAACTTGCTATTACATTTTTTTGCAAAATAGATGTTAGCAATACTTCTTAAAATCATAACACTATTTATATCACATGACAACATTTTTAAGTCATTGTATAATATTACATGTTACATAAGCTTAATCTATAAATACACCAAGATAAGGTGTATACTTAACTCAGGGCATATGTGTATAAGCATACAAAAGGAAGATCCCAATATATGCAAGTATGCATGATATGAAGACATAAAGACCTTTGAAACTCTGTCCTTTCTCTTCCGACAACATTGGCAAACGAGATCGCACATACAAAGAACTTCGAAGTTCCCTCCTTTCTTCTTCATTGACGGGATCACACGTACAAATTAAGTTTGACACTGGCAAGAAGGTTGGAGAAGAAAAGTGTTAACACAAATGTGACTTTCATAATGTTCAAATTTAGAATATAAGTAAAAAAGGAATGTTTTACGTGCTAAGTATGTAAGAACCCCCTTTTAAGTATAATGTTGAATTCAAAACTATTCTGTGAGTACTCGAGAGGCAAAGCACGCCAACTAAGAGAGAAAAAGATAGGAGAGAGAGAGATAGAGATTTTTCCCATTGGGAGGCAAAGAGGGGTGTTCTTGGGCTCTTTTGCCTTTTTTATTCCTTAGAAATAGAGATTACAAGAGAGGGAAGGGAGAGAGAGATCTCCCTATATGGGGGGTTAAGAGAGAGATAGAGAGACAGAGAGAGAGAGAGACCCTTACACATGCCAAGTGTCATCTATTTATAATAAGAGAGAGGGAATAGAAGATTACAACAATGCCCTTACTTTATGGGCGCAGTAGAGGTCTTTAGTCCTTCCTTGCCTGGATCTCATGACTTAGGGCATTTCCATCGTTAAAGCTCGTCGATGTCGTCAGCAGGCCAGAGGCGGCAGACTAGTTGCTGGTGGTCGGCCAAGGTGGCCAGCCGGCCAAATGTGGTCGACCTGTTGGAGCTGGTCGGCCAGATGGTCATTTGTGGTCGGCCCAAGCGGCCAACCTACTAAAGGTGGTCGACCCAAGACGGGCTCACTGGAAGTGGTTGGCCAGGGCGGTCGGTTGGTGGGGTAGAATAATTGACCCAATATGTTTGACTAGTTGAAGTTAGCTGGCCAAGATAGCCGACCGGCTGGGATAACGTTGGGGGCGGGCTGGGTGCTTGGCTTCTATCATGACTTCGATGATGACGACTTCGACGACAGCAGCTCTTTTGACTTAACGAGGGCTCCGACAACTTCATGCCACACATTAACATACCCTCTTTTTTACTGAAAGTGCATGAATATTAATGATAATAATGAGAATTAAGTACATTTAGACTAAAGCATTTCCATAATCTTTCACTAAATTAAACTTTTGTATTAATTTATGCAAAGATTTTAGCCTAGTTGTTGGATGATTTGTTTTTAACCATGAGATCTTGAATTCAAAGCCTCACTCATATAATGGTGTATGTGACTTCATAAAATAAAATAAAATAAAAATTAAAAAAAAAGATTAATTTAAAATTTTCAATGTCAATNCTGGGGTAGAATTACCGACCCAATATGTCTGGCCAGTTGAACTTAGCTGGCCAGAATAGCCGACCAGCTGGGATACGTTGGGGGCGGGCTGGGTGCTTGGCTACTGTCATGACTTCGATGATAATTACTTTGACAACGACAGCTCTTTTAACTCAACGAGGGCTCCGACAACTTCATGCCGCACATTAACATACCCTCTTTTTTACTGAATGTGCATGAATATTAATGATAATAATGAGAATTAAGTACATTTAGACTAAAGCATTTCCATAATCTTTCACTAAATTAAACTTTTGTATTAATTTATGCAAAGATTTTAGCCTAGTTGTTGGATGATTTGTTTTTAACCATGAGATTTTGAATTCAAAGCCTCACTCATATAATGGTGTATGTGACTTCATAAAATAATAAAAAAAAAAATTAAAAAAAAAAAGATTAATTTAAAATTTTCAATGTCAAGTGTCCCTTCTTTTTTTTATAATTTTTATTAAAATGCATGAACTGACCATAATTTCATAATAAACAAAATCACTTGGTTAGTTATCTCACATTTAAGCGATTTAGTTTAAATATAATAAAAAAATGCTACTAAAATATTCATGATAAATCACATAAGTCATATAATAATTAAATATAATTTTCAATAAATTTTAAACATCAATATGATATTTAAATAATTATTTTTTGTAATGCAAACTAAATAAAATGTCATTTAATATAATAAATTTTATATTTGGAAGATTTACCTTTTTTTTTGTCTAAATAGAATCTTAGAGATATATAATTTATTTATAAAAAAAATCTTTGATGCAGGCTTAATTGCACGAATTAAAATGAAAAGAAAGACTCAAGTAGTATTAATAGCCTTTTATGAAGACAAAGGTATAGCAGCTATTGGAGATAATATTACGTCCGGTAAATCAGGCGTACGTTCGACGGTGTGAATCGCATCATGCTGCCAAACACATAGTGTTGATCAGAAACCTATCACCGCTTGAAAACAATGAATCGTCTTTAGAGCTAAAACTCCTCCACAAGAAGATCTAAGAACCCCCATAAGATATCTAAAATATATTTAATTTTAAAAATTAATAAGCTCAGATAAATAATTAAATTTATGATTTTTAATTTCTCTCATATATAAATTATATCAAACCCTACATAATACATTTGAAATTATTTTTAATGCAATATCATGCTATGTTTTGAATGTTTAAATATTAAATTTTTTTTCAACCAATATAATATTTTCAACTCAAAGTTTGAGTTGAATTAATTTCATAAAATAATTCAATAATACTTCATAATAATTATGTGTTTAATGATAAATATTCATGATTAAATTTATTCTTCATTTAATTGGATGACTAAAAATACTAAATATTTCAATATATTCATTCTTCTTTTAATATTAATCTTCTTAAATGACTAAAATAAACATACATTCCCAAATCTCAGACTACTGGTGAACTAAATAAAAAAAGAGTGTTTTTCCTGTTCGGTCACCGTATGTGCGGACAAAGGACGAGATGCAGCGGTGACCGGTTGTCTGTTGTCCGCACATACGGTCCATACGGTGACCGGTCTGGTCACCACTGCATCTCGTCCGTTGTCCGCACATACGGTCCATACGGTGATCGGTCCGGTCACCGCTGCATCTCGTCCGTTGTCCGCACATAGGGTGACCAGACAGAAAAATGTGGCATAAAAAAAGGGGGCTTGGAGGGACTAATAACTATTCTACAATGGGGCATTTACATACATAACACCCAATTACTAAATATTTACATATATAACACCTAAGCTCTGTTTTTTTTTACATTTATACCGCTCAAATCTTTAATATCACATTAAAAAATGTCCCTATTTTAACTTTCAAAAAGTGAAAAAGACATTTTCATGTACATATAAGGTGGCATACATATATATATATATATAGAAAATTAAAGTTTAGGTGTTAGATATGTAAATACATAGGAACTAGTGGTATAAATATAAATATTCCTGGTAAAAATCTTCCTTAGGTTGGGCAACCCTAAAGGAGTTTAGAGCTTAGTCTTCAACCTTAACGTTCCTTTAGCCTTGCACACCATCTCTTGTAGCATAAGAGAAGAACACCNTAAATATAAATATTCCTGGTAAAAATCTTCCTTAGGTTGGGCAATACTGGCTGAAAACATAGTGTTTCATTATCCTAAAACCTAAACCCTAAACCCTAAAGGAGTTTAGAGCTTAGTCTTCAACCTTAACGTTCCTTTAGCCTTGCACACCATCTCTTGTAGCATAAGAGAAGAACACTCAACATATTAGAATTTACAAGCATCATCAAAAAGATGAAGCTACTCAGACATTTGAGGAAGGAAGCTGGACAGGGTTAAGCGATTGGGATTAGATGGTTCAATGATGGAGAGAGTTGGGGCATGTACTATTTTTCATGTTATTTTGATAACTTGAGTGTTGATATGTAATAACAAAGTTTAGGATTTTCATTTGTCAAATGAGACGCGAGAAGTTTTTATTCACTTTATAGGATACAAGGCAGGCCTTGCTCAATCAAAATAGTTCACTATGACAAAATACATTCATACCCTTCTTAATTGGAGGTNAAGCTGGACAGGGTTAAGCGATTGGGATTAGATGGTTCAATGATGGAGAGAGTTGGGGCATGTACTATTTTTTATGTTATTTTGATAACTTGAGTGTTGATATGTAATAACAAAGTTTAGGATTTTCATTTGTGAAATGAGACACGAGAAGTTTTTATTCACTTTATAGGATACGAGGTAGGCCTTGCTCAATCAAAGTAGTTCACTATGACAAAATACATTCATACCCTTCTTAATTGGAGGCGACGAGCTTACAAAATTACGAATATTTGTTTGTCGTGTGTTGTTACTATAAAGATGTGTGTGATGTGTGTGTGTGTGTCTGTATACATCTCATACTAACTCTCTTACAATTAGAGGGAAATTCAAATCATCATGATGAAAAAGGAAAGAAATAAAACACTAAATGGATAATTAAGGGAGAATAATTTCTTCCCACAAATGTAATAAGTGGGCTCACGATTTTCCGAATCACGTGCATATCAACAAAGAGTGATATTTTGATAAATATAATCAAAATTTCAAACCACTGATTCGAATACTCCATGTTGATCCTTTAATCATGCAATTCATTTATCATTTAAGTGTCTTAAGAACAACATAATCAGAGTAATCTTAGGTGTCAAGCCACTTGATAAGCATGCTGAATTCAGAGATTGTTTAACTTTCAATTAATGCTTTGAAGCTTTCAATTATAATTTAAGTCTTTGATTTGAGCTCATTTGGACTCAGATAAAATCACTTCTAATGTTATCAAATTAATACTATTAAGAAGCACAATTTGACTCTAGAGTAAATGAAATTAAAGTATCGACATGCTTAATATTTATTCTGAAAGCTATATCATCTAAAATACATCAAGATTCACTCCTAATCATGTGAATTCTTTTATGACATCAATTAATCCCCATTTTTGGTCGATGAAACCTCCATCATTTGAAAATAAATGTCGAGTGAGAAAAAATTTATGTAATATTTATACTTCGGAGAATATACAAGGCACGATCACTCCCTAGACATTAATGCGAACCTCCCCTCAAGGCTATGAACAAAATAAAATCTTAATCATAAATTCAAACATTCTTAAATTTGGCACATCAATTAAAGCAAGAATTACTAAAATTTCAAATTCTATCTATTTGTTTAAATTTGACTATAGAGGCTTTGTTGAGCTACAAAGTGCCACTTTTGAGTCCTAAGCATAAAAAATGGTGGAATAGATAAGTCGAGGCCGAAGGCAGCTCGGGCCACCATTGATATGATACTCGCACTACTGTTAGCAAGTACATGAGGAACACAGAGGCGCACAGACGAACGCTCGAAAATGAATCTTCTTAGCCGTCTCAATGAGCTCCAACTTTACCTTCCTCCTCTTTGAACTTTCTACTTTGCGCATGTTCCATCATGGTATCTTCTGAAACTTCAATCTTGCTTGCAATAGTCTCTATTCATAAAGTTGCAGGGCTTAGTTAATGGGAGGAAAAATCTCTCAATCCTTGGTAACCCTTTCACCGTGAAAAGGGAGAAATCAATTATAAGAAGCTAAATGATGTTGATGGGGGAAAAAAACAACAAAGAGATCAAAATCAATGCAAAATCATATAATTAATTGTTCTTAATTTATGCTCTCTATCCTTTTCATGTATTAAATGCTAATTATTACATTAAACTGTTTCTTTATGTAAAAAAGGTGAGTGATGGACTTGACATGGAAGAATAAATAACTAATCTTAAGGAATGAACTAAGTGACAATACTATTTTTGCAATAAAATTATTCTTCGGTATGATTCAATTGTTTTTTTCTTCTAAATGTATACCCAAAATACACTAAGAGTGAAATATGCCCAAATGGACTAGAGAGAACTCACCAAACTAAGAAAAAGTGAACTCGCCAAATCGANCGGTATGATTCAATTGTTTTTTTCTTCTAAATGTATACCCAAAATACACTAAGAGTGAAATATGCCCAAATGAACTAGACAGAACTCACCAAACTAAGACAAAGTGAACTCGCCAAATCGTAGTTCAGGAAGGGTTCGCCGCTCGAGTTTTAAGGGAGTTTGTCAACCAAATTCCAGAAGAACTCCCAATTAGGTTAAATACAAACCGATTTGTTGGCCAAGGTAAACTTACCAAAAAAGGCCTAAACAAACCCACAAGAAGGTAGGCAAATCCTCAAGCGAGTTAACCAAGGAACATGTACTAAGCTCATGAACTCCTCGCTGAAGAATACCATTGGACTCGTCATATACGCTGAGCTGAAATAATCGCCCAAGCCCAGAGAGACATTTGGCAGGTCCACCACAATAAGCATCCAATTGCTCAAATTAGAAGGCATACTACTAGTCTATCTCTGAGACCTTGGGTTATTGCTCTCTCTATCTCCTCTTTTTTTTCGCTTTTNATTGGACTCATCATATACGCTGAGCCGAAATAATCGCCCAAGCCCAGCGAGACATTTGGCAGGTCCTCCACCACAGTAAGCATCCAATTGCTCAAATTAGAAGGCATACTACTAGTCTAGCTCTGAGACCTTGGGTTATCGCTCACTCTATCTCCTCATTTTTTTCGCTTTTTAGTATATGTAGCTTGTGCCTTCGTGTTTTTTTTATTTTTTTGTAGCACTCAAACACCATTTCCACACTTATAAATATTGGGTCACGAGAAGAATTAAGGTTAAACAAGCTTTCATGTTCTAGCCTAATATTTCTATTCAATGAGTTTGGCAGCAGAATTCCCTCCTTCGACTCAACTTTCTTTGCTCATCTCTCTTTCTCATTCTCTCTTCTTCTGTGCTGAGGTTCTAGTATAATACATGAATAGATAAATCAGGCNTATTGGGTCACGAGAAGAATTAAGGTTAAACAAGCTTTCATGTTCTAGCCTAATATTTCTATTCAATGAGTTGGGCAGCAGAATTCCCTCCTTCCACTCAACTTTCTTTGCTCATCTCTCTTTCTCATTCTCTCTTCTTTTGTGCTGTGGTTCTAGTATAATACATGAATAGATAAATCAGGATCCACAACATATTTGGCAGTGTGAAGATTATTTGCTTATATTTATGTTTTTTTTATGATATTATAATTTTTTTCCTAAATTGATTGTTATATTATACANAAATCAGGCTCCACAACATATTTGGCAGTGTGAAGATTATTTGCTTATATTTATGTTTTTATAATGATATTATAATTTTTTTCCTAAATTGATTGTTATATTATATGGATTTTGTGATTGTGATAAGCCTTTTAAGGTTAATTTTTCTATCTAAAATCTATCAAACTAAAATCAACTTAAAACTTTGCAAAACAAGAAAATATACATGAACATTCTTTTGGTCAATGTTATAAAAAACAAATGAGTATGCCTATCAATAGCAAAACAAAATACTTGGACCAATCGAAGGTTATATACTAAGTATGGTGATTAAACATTGGGCTTACACTGATGAACATAATCCAACAAATAATAATAATAATAATAATAATAATAATGTGATGTTCTATAGTTTAATTCTTAAGATATCTTTTTCATTCAACTCATGGAATTATGATTAGATGGGCTCTCCAATGATCTAGGATCACCCAATATTTAAGGTTATAGGCCACTTCATTCTTATGTTATTCTCATCATTCTTACATTATTCTTGGCCTCATGGACCACTTTGATTTTAGTGAAGTTGTAAGACTTGTCTTCCCTTCAAACATCCCAATATCAATCTCATCCTATATTTTTCACAACTTTTGAGGCTCCTTTAGGAAGACGATCCCTTCATATTATAAATTCAATGTTTATTTATAATTCCTGGGTGATTGTATCTCTCCCTATTAAAACCCATATAGCCTTTTGCATTTGCAATTAATCAAAACCTCTACTTTATAATCCCAATGAATANGTGTGTGTGTGTGTCTGTATACATCTCATACTAACTCTCTTACAATTAGAGGGAAATTCAAATCATCATGATAAAAAAAGGAAAGAAATAAAACACTATATGGATAATTAAGGGAGAATAATTTCTTCCCACAAATGTAATAAGTGGACCCATGATTTTCCGAATCACGTGCATATCAACAAAGACAAAATTTCAAACACTCATTCGAATACTCCATGTTGATCCTTTAATCATGCAATTCATTCATCATTTAAGTGTCTTAAGAACAACATAATCAGAGTAATCTTAGGTGTCAAGCCACTTGATAAACATGCTAAATTCGGGGATTGTTTAACTTTCAATTAATGCTTTGAAGCTTTCAATTATGATTTAAGTCTTTGATTTGAGCTCATTTGGACTCGGATAAAATCACTTATAATGTTATCAAATTTGTACTATTAAGAAGCACAATTTGACTATAGAGTAAATGAAATTAAAGTATTGACATGCTTAATATTTATTCTAAAAGCTATATCATCTAAAACACATCAAGATTCACTCCTAATCATGTGAATTTCCCCATTTTCGGTCAATGAAACCTCTATCATTTGAAAATAAATGTCGAGTGAGAAAAAAATTATGTAATATTTATACTTTGGAGAATTTACAAGGCACGATCACTCCCTAGACATTAATGCGAACCTCCCCTCAAGGCTATGAACAAAATAAAATCTTAATCATAAATTCAAACATTCCTAAATTTGGCACATCAATTAAAGCAAGAATTACTAAAATTTCAAATTCTATATATTTGTTTAAATTTGACCATAGAGGCTTTGTTGAGCTACAAAGTGCCACTATTGACTAAACATAAAAAAATGGTGGAATAGATAAGTCGAGGCCGAAGGCAGCTCGGGCCACCATTGATATGATACTCGCACTACTGTTAGCAAGTACATGAGGAACACAGAGGCGCACAGACGAACGCTCGAAAATGAATCTTCTTAGCCGTCTCAATGAGCTCGAACTTTACCTTCCTCCTCTTTGAACTTTCTACTTTGGGCATGTTCCATCATGGTATCATCTGAAACTTCAATCTTGCTTGCAATAGTCTCTATTCATAAAGTTGCAGAGCTTGGTTAATGGGAGGAAAAATCTCTCAATCCTTGGTAACCCTTTCACCGTGAAAAGGGAGAAATCAATTATAAGAAGCTAAATGATGTTGATGGGGGGAAAAAACAACAAAGAGATCAAAATCAATGCAAAATCATATAATTAATTGTTCTTAATTTATGCTCTCTATCCTTTTCATGTATTAAATGCTAATTATTACATTAAACTGTTTCTTTTATGTAAAAAAGGTGAGTGATGGACTTGACATGGAAGAATAAATAACTAATCATAAGGAATGAACTAAGTGACAATATTATTTTTGCAATAAAATTATTCTTCGGCATCATTCAATTGTTTTTTCTTCTAAATGTATACCCAAAATACACTAAGAGATGCCCAAATGAACTAGAGAGAACTCACCAAACTAAGACAAAGTGAACTCGCCAAGTCGAAGTTCAGGAAGGGTTCGCCACTCGAGTTTTAAGGGAGTTTGTCAACCAAATTCCAGAAGAACTCCCAATTACGTTAAATACAAACCGATTTGTTGGCCAAGGTAAACTTACCAAAAAAGGCCTAAACAAACCCACAAGAAGGTAGCCAAATCCTCAAGCGAGTTAACCAAGGAACATGTACTAAACTCATGAACTCCTCGCTGAAGAATACCATTGGACTCGNATCCTCAAGCGAGTTAACCAAGGAACATGTACTAAGCTCATGAACTCCTCGCTGAAGAATACCATTGGACTCATCATATACGCTGAGC
>JXCR01123387.1:39600-75276 GCA_002079205.1 Phalaenopsis hybrid cultivar | reverse complement strand
GTGGAATATTCTCTCCCGTGTTATTCTTGTGTTATTGTGTGTTATTCATGTGTTATTCATGTGTTATTGTGTTATTATAACACCAGGAATATTCCCAGGATACAATAACACATGAATAACACACAATAACACATGAATAACATGGGGGGGAATATTCCCCGTGTTACTCCGCCGTTTTTTTTTTTGCGTCGCGCGGGATAAGTGGCGTGATTTTATTGGGTACGCACTTTCCTCTACGTGAGTAGTACTGATGTAATATTTTTTCTATTTTCTATGTGATGTTATGGATTTAAATGGTAAGCATGTAAATATCAAAGTTTAGGGGCGATATGAAAATATATAAGAATTGTGTGGTATGTATGTACATGACCCTATTATTTAATTTCCCCTCCATGTCTCTTTTATTTCTCCCACTGGATGGTCAAATTTCCCTCGCCATTAAGTAAACCAGACAACCAAACCTCAACCCTTCTCCCACTTTCTTCGAATCAAGCCTTTCCTCAACTCTTTATTGGTGAACCTGCCAAAGCTTAGAATCAATCAGTTATGTCAATCTATAAAATCAATTTTCATCATTCATAAATAATATCTCAACATATAATCAAATTGAACTTAACATTTTAGTAAAAGAAGCATGTAAATATCATGAACCGACCACATGATTACTAGTTAAAAAAATAATAATAAAATTGAAGAATTTCATAACTTTTTTTTTTTTGAAGAAAAGCAACGTTCTTATTCACTAAATTTGTAAATTACAGGGAGGTTTATTCTCGAAACAGTACAGTTTCTTATGTGATGCAAGCAATGATAAAGCTGTTCAAGTTGCATTAATAGATGGAAAATTCTTATTTCTCAATGTAATCTAACTGAGAAACATTTTAAAACTGCCGATCATTCTTATATATAAATATATACATTGAGTTTTTAAGCAAGCAATCATCTACTCTGTGGAACAAGACTATGCCATACACATGCGCAAACAGTTAGCTTACAAGCACCTGC
This sequence comes from Phalaenopsis hybrid cultivar, assembly GCA_002079205.1. Lineage (NCBI taxonomy): Eukaryota > Viridiplantae > Streptophyta > Magnoliopsida > Asparagales > Orchidaceae > Phalaenopsis > Phalaenopsis hybrid cultivar. The sequence goes on along the minus strand of JXCR01123387.1, from coordinate 74,271 downwards.
TTAAGTAGCGCGATTTTTAAGTCATATAATTGTATTTATAATATTTTTACATTAGCCATTTTTTATTTTGATTATATTCACTTAAATTGTCGTTGGATATTATTTATTGAAGAAATAAATGAAAGATATTAAGAGAAGCGATCATGCCTTCCAAAAAAATTAAAACAAGGACAAGCAGTGATTCAAATGAAATAATGAGCAACACAAACAGGTATATTACATAATTTTGCAAATATTTCCAAGCTCATACAATAATCAGCATTTAAAAATGTCAAACACATTAAAGGCAAGCACAGAACTGCACCAAAAGTTTAACCGGATAAAACGATGAAAGTTATGAGGATCAAGAAATCAAAACCAAATTAGCAGTGCTGCAGCCATGAGATGCATACCAATAAGAAAGCTGAATAAACCTAATATAAACTTTTTCTTAGCTTCCCACTTCAATCTGACTGGAGATGTAGAAATCTCAAGAAACATCAGTAGTTTTCGATTCCTCGGGTTTTTTGACTGGAACTTCTCCCAACTCAGCTTTTAAGTCGTTGATGCTCTGCTCCAGTTCATCAATCCGGCTTCCCATTTCATCTAGTGTGAAATGTTAAAGTAAACACCGAGCTAGAAGAAAGATGGCATACCGAAGATTATATTACAAATTATTTTTCCAAATATCTCAACAGAAATATTTTCACGGTAACACCGTTAATATGGGAGGATAGCAATGGTAGCGGTGGCCATAATATTTTTTAAGGCTGCATAGTTTATGCATAATTATGCCGTTTCATCATTTCCATTAAATTTCCTGGTCATCTATCTTGTAATGCTATATAATTTAAATATTTCATTTATTTGACTCTCTAACTTCTTCAAATTACAGAAGCTTAAATTTCAACATAATTAAAGATGGCTTCTAGCTAGTAATCGGTCACCATCTACATCTAGTTGTCAGCAATATTGAATGTTTAGAAAAAAAAAAAGAAAAAAAAAGAAAGCAGGTTCAAATCATTATTGTTCATTCAAAATAGCGCTTAAATAAATACAAATAATCATTATATAACAAACAAAATGTAATTTCTAGATAGCTCTGATATACAGTTTATTATCTATAATAATGGATTTCAAATGATATCATACAAAACGGATAAAAGAGGTAAATTTGGAACAAGAATTGAAATAGCCATAAAGGATATTCTTCCCGATAATGCTTTCAGACATCGTCTGGAACCTGGTTTGCTGTGAATGGTCATTCAATCAGTACCATGAATATATAGCTTATATTTTCATTGTTTAGTGTGATCTTCAAGCAAGAAAAAGAAACTCACCATCTGAACAAGAAGATTTTGAACCTGAAAATATTGAATTGAAAATATTATTAAAATGGAAAAACTCTCCTTATTGCACAACAAAATTAATGATAATGGCAGCAGGAAGGAAGCAAAGTAAACAATTTCTAGAAAAAAAGAACTCAAGGAAACATTGAGTACATTTGCATGTGAATTTATACAATTGGCCTCCCTGCCTGGAAAAGTTACTTTACATTCATTGAATTTAAAAAAGAATAAAAATTACCAGTTTTTCAGCCATTTTAAACATAAAAAATAAACCAGGAATAACTCACAAAGGCTGTCATATCAGCAGGGTTCTTCATCAAGTCTTCTGATTCATGTTCACCCTGTCAACAGTTACCGTAATTTAAATCCATAGAAGTGGGTGTCAGAAAAGATTTTGGATAATGGAAACAGGCATTATAAACTGAATGAAAGGCACAAAAATAGAAAATAGTTGTTTGAATAGCCGATCAAAAAAGGGATAGGAGGTAAAATTTCATTTTTCACATTGAAAATGAAAACAAGGCGTGGTGAGAAAACAAGTTATAACAGGACAAGTTTAATTTCCATTAGTCTATTTTTTATTTTCAGTAGAAAGACCTGAACTCTTTGTAGTTTGTTACATGACACAAGATCTAATTCATATAAGAGACAGTTCGCAGGTCACTTATCAGTTATCCAATTTCACATCATCTATATTCGTCTCGCTTGGATATGGCATGCTACTCACTTGCCCTTGTACCATTTTATTAGGAATCCTCAGTTCTACCACATTAGCTATGCACCTTTACAATTTACAAAAAAAATTTAAAAAATTAATTAATAGTGTTATATACGCAAAAAGGGAACCAAAAAGCATATTTTGTATGCACACAACTCCCATATATAATTCGAGTGCATAATACCAAATAAAGTGAAAAGAAAAAAATTAATAAATTTCATTACCTAATGTGATGATTTTAGGCATCTTACCACATTTTGTGTAGGATGTAATTCTTTGTTCATTGGACGGTAAGTTGTCAAAAGCACATAAATTGAACATTAAATAGTGAATTACTTTAGATTTTCTCATTTTTCTTATATGTGTTGTTGGTTGTGGAATATTCCAATGATTCACAACATTTTGATGACTATTTCTAAGAGATGAATATACTTATATCAGCATGAGCCTAGATCTATCACTTCGTAGAAACTATCCTTATAGTTCTTGTTAATTTATTGCAGCAATTAGTGTGCATGCGTGATTGAAATTTTGTCAAATCCCATGTGTTGGTTTCTACTTGTTGTGGTGTGATTGAAATTATATATATTTTTTTCAGCATTACAACTCGCGAAATTTTGTATTTCAATAACTTATTATTTGGAATAAATAAGCTGAAATTTTTTATTTTACATTCAAAGTGACTAACTTTTGCTCAAAGGGGTTGTTCGGTTGCAATTATTAAAAATATAGAATAGGGAAAAAATTTGCGTACGTCAAGGGGTACGCAGAGATGCGTACATAATAGGGTACACGGGGTTTATACGAGGATTACAAAGGGGTTATAACCTGTTGTACCTCCTATGTAACTCCCGTGTAACCTCCCGTGTAACTCCCGTGTAACCTCCCGTGTAACTCTCGTGTAACCTCGCTATAACCTTGTAATCTCAATGGATAAAATAAAAGCGCGAGTTACAGTTGAGTTACACGAAAGTTACAAGGAAGTTATAACACGCTTGTAACCCTCATGTAACTCCCATATAACGCCCATGTACCCTATTATATACACATCTCTGCGTACCCCTTGACGTACGCAAATTTTTTCCGTAGAATAGACCAAATGGAAAGAAATTAAAATTTAAGGTATTTGGTTGGAAGAAAGCAAATACAAACAAATTTTATATAGTGTTTAGTATCACTTATCTAGTTCTTTCCAATGGTTTTCAAATTCATCAAATTTAACCCAATTATAAATACACCGCATGTATGAATCTTTGCCCGCCACCTCCAACCACAGACCGCCGCAGGCCACAGCTACCGCTAGCCACACCGCCAATATCGCCATCTTCACTTGCCACCACTGAACAACCGCCATCATTATCACTGCCCATCGCCACTGCAACAAGCTTCCACCACCACCACCATTTGCTGCCTCCGCCAACATATTTCAAATAATGGTTTTAATTTTGAAGGCAACCGAATACAAACTCAATCTCTTTTACAATAAAACTAAATGCTGCAAATATTTCATGGAAAATCCCCCCAACAACAACATCATTTTGACAGGAAGAGAACCCACCATTAAGATACCAGATCTATAAAAAAGAACTAAATCAGTTTAAGACAAACAGTGAATCGCATCGATGGGTACNGCCTCCGCCAACATATTTCAAATAATGGTTTTAATTTTGAAGGCAACCGAATACAAACTCAATCTCTCTTACAATAAAACTAAATGCTGCAAATATTTCATGGAAAATCCCCCCAACAACAACAATATTTTGACAGGAAGAGAACCCACCCTTAAGATACCGGATCTATAAAAAAGAACTAAATCAGTTTAAGACAAACAGTGAATCACATCGATTGGTACAAAGGATGAAGCGATGCTTCAAATAGACAATGGGTGAGATTCGGGATAGGGTTTCAATGAAACTGACCTTAGAAGACGGGGAGTTGGGAGTTGCGGCCATAGCGAAAGCAGAGAAACCTAGATATCAAATGGGATGTTTTTTCTCCGATTTCCGAGCAGAAAACAAATTCAATTACGGAGTATTTGCGTCCTGCTGATATTCCTTCCGTGAAGACGATAGTGGAGAGGACATGAATCGATTTGCTTCACCCTTTTGGAATAACAAAAATACCAATACGTATATGCATACATACCAACTAGGGGTGTAAAGGAGGAAAAATTAACTCCATACGGATTGGACACCGCACGCATCTTGCGTGCGGTGCTTGCGTGCAGTGATCGATCCTGACCGTAAATCACCTGATTTACGGTCAGGATGTATTTCGGTGGGCTCCACCTAAATTTTTTTTAAAAAAATACTGAAATAATCCTGACCGTATGACACCGCATGCAGATATGCATGCGATGTCCGTATGCAATAATTTTTCGTAAAGAAGAACACGCACGACTCATTAAAAAATATTACTATTCGTGCTTGCCTCATTTATATTTCAAACATAAAAAGTTTATTCGTGTTTGGGGTGTTAACGAGTCAAATATTTGTTTGTGTTTGACAACCCTAGTCATACATGATACAATATAGCTGTTAGGGGTGTAAACGAGTCAAGCTTGAGCGAGTCCAGACTCGGCTTGTTAGAAATTATTATTCTTCATATTTGGCTTGTTTATATATCGAACTCAAATATTTGTTTGTGTTTGACTTCCTTGTTTATCGATCCGAACACAAGTTATTTACAAACAATGAGCTATTTTGAAAACCCTAATCACACGGTCATAGGATGCTAAGAGTAAAGCGAGATTTAAATCTTATTATTTATATTAAAATATTCATTTAAATAGAATTTAATATTTTTATTCTATTTTTAATTAGTAATTTTAATAGATTATAAATTTTATAGCATCCTAGTCAATCAAATTATTTAAAAATAATACTCTCTCTCTCTCTCTCTCTCTCTCTCTCTCTCTCTCTCTCTCTATATATATATATATAAAACTATTTCAAGCCAAAACAAGCCGAGCACGAACAAACAAAAATTTGATTGTCTTCGGCTCATTAAATTATCGAGCGCAAAAAAATTGTTCATGTTTGGCTCATTTGCTTAGTGAGCGAATCGAACACGAGCTGCTTAACAAGCCAAACACGCATTGTTCGCGATCAACGAGTCATTTTGATAACCCTAATACCAAGCCATTACTATGTACAAATGTCACTCTTAAACTTTGCTTTTTATAATTATATCACTCAAAATACACATACATGCATAAGAGATTGTTGGTTTATACAAAATTTAATGCAATGTAAAAAGTTTACAGAATATTGTGATGATTATAATGTATTTAAAATACTTTATATATTTGGGGGGTTTTATGATGAATTTTGATGTTTGAGTGAGAATTTTAAAAACAGATGAAAGAGGGTGCTAGATTTGTAAATAGCAATGTTTCGGTTGTTGTGTACATACACAAATTTTTTTTTGGTTGGTTTGAAGCAGATTAAAAAGAAAGCATTTTAAAATATATTTTTTAATTCGGCAGCTGCAAGGAGCCGAAAGTGGCAGGTGAAAGCAGTAGACTGTCGATGGCTTTGGAATGTCTGCGGCGGATGGTCGACAGAGGCGGATGGTCAACAGAGGCGGATGCCCAGTGGCTGAGATGGCGAGACAATAAAAAATACGGTTGTGGTGGATCGAGTACAACGGCAATGACGGACCGGGTACAACAAGCTGGACTGATTATGATGTACGAGGATAGGGGAACGACAGCTTGCTGATAGCATTTTATGGTGTAACTCACAGATTCAGTTCGACTAGTTGAATTCGAAATTTAGCCATGATGATGTTCGAGTGACTTGAACATGATTTGCTTTGTATTATTTGTTCCTTGTTTTTTTCTCTTAAACTTGATTAATGTGAGTTGTTTTTGTTGAGTATGTAGACTTTATTTAGTGAGAATTTATATGGCCTTAAATATTTAGTGGACGCCGTTTTTTATGAACATGTTAAGAGCATGAGGTTCAAGCAGGCTACTTAGCCTAAGTTATATGTGATTTGTCTGAGTAGAAGAAAATGCTCTTTACTAAGTGAATAGTGCTTATGCTATTACAAAAATAGTGGCATATTGTGATGATCAAATTAATTCTTCAGGACCCATTTAGGAAAATCATCTCCTTATTAGCTTTAGTGAGTGTCACATATTCCGCTTCTATGGTTGATAGTATGATTGTTTTTTGAACCTCTGACACCTAACTAATAGTTGTGCCACCCAATATGTCAATGTAAATAATGATACTTCCTCATGGAAATTAAAATGTTAGGGCACTAACATCATGGGACCCATTGACTCTCTTTATTTAAGGGACATATGTGCATACTGAGAGGGACTGAATACTTCTCGAAGTGGGCGGAGGCCATTTCTCTAAGAGAAGTAAAAGCTCACCATATGTTGCAATTCTTCAAGAACTATATCGTATATCATTTGGTGTTTGTGGTCTCGCATTCAAAAGCGCCAAAACAAACAACTTTATCAGGCAACACAACATATTTAGAGGTATTCAATNGCAGAAAACAAATTCAATTACGGAGTATTTGCGTCCTGCTGATATTCCTTCCGTGAAGACGATAGTGGAGAGAACATGAATCGATTTGCTTCTCCCTTTTGGAGTAACAAAAATACCAATACGAATATACATACATACCAACTAGGGGTGTAAAGGAGAAGTATTTTTTCTCTCCAGATTTCTGAGGTAGTTCTACGTGCGGATCAAGTTATTTCTAAGTTATTTTCAGGTTATTTCTAAGTTATTTTAATAATACCGAAATAACCCAGAAATACCCCAAAAATAAAGACCGCGGGTTATTTCTGGGTTATTTTGGTATTATTGAAAATAGCCCAGAAATAACCTGAAAATAACTTAAAAATAACCTACGCCGCACGTATAGCTACGTCAGGAGTCCGGACAGAAAAAACGCTCGTAAAAGAGAGCACGCACGGCTCGTTAAAAAATATTACTATTCGTGCTTGCCTCATTTATATTTCAAACATAAAAAAAAACTTATTCGTGTTTGGGGTGTTAACGAGTCAAATATTTGTTTGTGTTTGACAACCCTACTTATACAATACAACTGTTAGGGGTGTAACGAGTCGAACTTGAGCGAGTCCAGACTTGGCTTGCTAGAAATTATTATTGTTCATATTTGGCTTGTTTATATATTGAGTGCAAATATTTGTTTGTGTTTGACTTGCTTGTTTATCGATTCGAACACAAGTTATTCACAAACAATAAACTATTTTGAAAACCCTAATCATAGAGTNATAACTATTTCAAGCCAAAACAAGCCGAGCACAAACGAACAAAACTTTGATTGCCTTCGGCTCGTTAAATTATCGAGAGCAAAAAAATTGTTTGTGTTTGGCTCATTTGCTTAGTGAGCGAATCAAACACGAGCTACTTAAACCAAACACGCGTTGTTCATGATCAACAAGTCATTTTGACAACCCTAATACCAACCCATTAGTATGTACAAATGTCGCGCTTAAACTTTGCTTTTTATAATTATATCACTCAAAATACACTAACATGCAAAAGAGATTATTGGTTTATACAAAATTAAATGCAATCTAAAAGGTTTACAGAATACTGTGATTATAATGTATTTAAAATATTTTATATATTTGGCTGGTTTGAGGCAGATTATAAAGAAAGCATTTTAAAATATATTTTTTAGTCTGGCAGCTGCAGGGAGCCGGAAGTGGCAGACGACTAACGGTCGACTGAGGCGGATGCTCAGTGGCTGCGATGGCGAGACAATAAAAAATACGGTTGTGGTGGATCGAGTACAACGACAATGGCGGACCAGATACAACAACGCTGGACTGATTATGATGTACAGGGGTAGGGGAACGACAGCTTGCCGATAGCATTTTACGGTGTAACTCACAGATCCAGTTCGACTAGCTGAATTCGAAATTTAGCCGATGTCCGAGTGACTTGAAGATGATTTGCTCTGCATTATTTGTTCCTTGTTTTTTTTCTCTTAAACTTGATTAATGTGAGCTGTTTTTGTTGAGTATGTAGACTTTATGTAGTGAGAATTTATAAGGCCTTAAATATTTAGTGGACGCCGTTTTTAATGAACATGTTAAGGGCATGAGGTTCAAGCAGGCTACTTACATAGTTATGCCCGAGTTAGATGTGATTTGTCTGATTAGAAGAAAATGCTCTTTACTAAGTGAACAGTGCTTATGCTATTACAAAAATAGTGACATATTGTGATGATCAAATTAATTCTTTAGGACCCATTTAGGAAAATCATCTCCTTATTAGCTTTAGTGAGCGTCACATATTCGACTTCTATGGTTGATAGTATGATTGTTTTCTGGACTTCTGACACCGAACTAACTTTTGTGCCACCTAATATGTCAATGTAAGTAACGATTCTTCCTCATGGACCTTAAAATGTTAGGGCACTAACATCATGGGACCCATTGACTCTCTTTATTTAAGGGACATATGTGCATACTGAGAGGGACTGAATACTTCTCGAAGTGGGCGGAGGCCATTTCTCTAAGAGAAGTAAAAGCTCACCATATATTGCAATTCTTCAAGAACTATATCGTATATCATTTGGTGTCTGTAATCTCGCATTCAAAAGCGCCAAAACAAACAACTTTATGAGGCAACACAACATTGATTGGAGGTATTCAACAATATATTATCCTCGAGCGAACAATTTAGTTAAAGCATTCAACAAGAATTTAGCTTAGATCTTGAAGAAGATACTTGAAAGCAATAAGTGGCTGTGCCACAAGTAGTTTGTGAAGGCTTTATGGATTACCGAACCACATATCGAGGCCCAACTCAGTCCATCCCATTTGTCTTAGTCTATGGGTTTAAGGTTGTGCTTCCCTTGGAAATGCAAATCACCTCAATAAAAATTGCTAATTGTTTAAATAACCCTCCACAACAAAACATTCGGTTGCGGTCAGAAGAACTTGAAGGACTAGAAGAGACATGTTCATTTGCTCAGTAAAACCGTCTACTCCATCAGATGAATAGTTAAAGCTCACAATAATTTAGTTTGGTCTAGAACATTTCATACGGGGGATTTGATCTCACTCCTTACAAGATTGATTCTTTCTCATCGAAATATATGGAGTAAGTTTGAACCAATGTGACGATGATCATTCATGATAGATAGAGTATAACAGGGAGGTTCTTATCAATTGGCAGACTATAAGAGCGAACGTCTAATGCTCCCCATTAATAGATGTTACCTAAAGAAATTTCATGTGTAGCGCTGGACAGAGGTATTTCAAATTAATAAACTTTACTTGTAGGACTCTAATAGGACTCTACCGATCACTAAATCTCTGAATTTTAAAGAAAATTTTGAATTATCAATTTTCAAATTTAAAATCTAACTCAAGAACGAAATTTTACTCATTTAAATTTCTTTGAACGCACTCAAGACTCATTGAACTCACTCAAATTTCAAACATTCAAAATTCAACACTCATCAGACCANGCGAACAATTTAGTTGAAGCATTCAACAAGAATTTAGCTTAGATCTTGAAGAAGATACTTGAAAGCAATAAGCGGCAGTGGCAGAAGTAGTTTGTGAAGGCTTTATGGATTACCGAACCACATATCGAGGCCCAACTCAATCCATCCCATTTGTGTTAGTCTATGGGTTTAAGGTTGTGCTTCCCTTGGAAATGCAAATCACCTCATTAAAAATTGCTAATTGTTTAAACAACCCTCCATAACAAAACATTTGGTTGCGGTCAGAAGAACTTGAAGGACTAGAAGAGACATGTTCATTTGCTCAGCAAACCCGTCTACTCTATCAGACATGAATGGTTAAAGCTCACAATAATTTAGTTTGGTCTAGAACATTTCATACGGGGGATTTGATCTCACTCCTTACAAGATTGATTCTTTCTCATCGAAATATATGTAATAAGTTTGAACCAATGTGACAATGATCATTCATGATAGATAGAGTATAACAGGGGGGTTCTTATCAATTGGCAGACTATAAGGGTGAACGTCTAATGCTCCCCATTAATAGATGTTACCTAAAGAAATTTAATGTGTAGCGCTGGATAGAGGTATTTCAAATTAATAAACTTTACTTGTAGGACTCTAATAGGACTCTACCGATCACTAAATCTCTGAATTTTAAAGAAAATTTTGAATTATCAATTTTCAAATTTAAAATCTAACTCAAGAATGAAATTTTACTGACTTAAATTTCATTGAACGCACTGAAGACTCATTGAACTCACTCAAATTTCAAAGTTTCAAAATTCAACACTCAATAGACCCAAATGTGAATGCCCAAACTCTAACTTATAAACTCAATCACTTCAGTTCATCGAGCAAATTAAATTTTAACTAAGGAATAAATTTTTAAATATTGAAATTGTGATTAAGCTTTAGATGACGTTTATCATTCTTGTTGCATAAAAAAAGCTCGTTAGAAAACTCATTTTCAATCTTGCACGCAATGTCAATCTGGCAATTGAGCAAAGTGATCTAACACTCTATGTCTAAATGTCTTTTATTTCCAATTAAGCTTTCTTTGTTATTTATGAATACTAATATTCTCTTGTATGGGCCATAGTAAGCATAGGGTTTTATTTTATGCCATAATAAATGTAGTGTGTTCTTAATGAGTTTGTTATAGCATTGGGAGTTTGTCTTGGTTGGTCGACTATAACTATCTAGACCATCTAAAGTAAGATCTATAAGGTTTTAGAGTGAGCTTTTAGAAAGTCTAGTCGATTAACTTGACTGCCTTAGGTTTAGGACTGGTCACCCACCATTTTATTTTCCTTTGGGGTGCACAATGGTATATTTTTGCACCCAACTTTATTAGATTGTTTGTTTTATGTCATTTTGGTGATACAATGTTTACTTTTGTTTGAGTCCGCTTAGAAATTACCTCTTTTTAGGTTTGTTAGTGGTGTTTTCTTTTAGCCTGGATCATTTTCATTGAGCTCTTAAGGACTAATTTTTCTATCTCGCATAATTAGCTCTAACTTAAATTTTCAAAATTAAACCCATAATCAAAATGATAAAATAAATAATTGCATTCACACCTTATAAATATCATGACATATCAAAAATGAATTGTAATAAAATAAAATTGATTGGTAACCACTTAATTTAAGATAAGATACGAAAATTTCATTCTTAAGTATATGCATAATTATATTTTTTTTTCTTATTTTCTAGTCCTCACTAATCACGTAAAAGTGGGAGATCTAACCTATGAGTATCACCGCTCTTATAGAGTGAGTCTACCTTTGCAAACTCAACCTGCCCTTAAGATTAATCTTCCATGCATACATCATCAAGGATTGCGTGCATATACACAGCTTGCTCGCAACTCGAGGCTAAAACATGAACCAAATAAAATCTTTTTTGTTTAAACAGGACAATAAATTTGTAAATTTGAAATTGTAAAAGTTTGTTTTGCATTAACCAAATGCATTTGCATACCATTCATAATCAACCATCGTTATTTTCATAATCAAGTTGGAAGATCTATTTCTTTCTAATAAATAATAGTCTATCATATCATGCACTTTATAAGACCAGATGTGCATGATTTAAGGCGCTAGATGGGTTTATCTGGCAGACCTATCCAGGCAGAGTTATGAGTCAAATATAGTAGGGTTTCTCCTTAGTTCTTTACGNTAAGACGCTAGATGGGTTTAGCTGGCAGACCTATCCAGGCAGAGTTATGAGTCAAATACAGTCGGGTTTCTCTTTAGTCCTTTACAAGATTTTGTTTTAAATCTTTATGTGTTGCATTTCTCATTAGACTAAGTTTGAGATTTTACTTGTTCACTAGACCTAACTCTTATGAAATTTAAATGTTTCTTATATTAACTAAATTTTTAAATAGAACCAATACTAAGTTAGCCATGTTTATGATATTAAAATTTGCAATTATAAATTAAATATTTTATCTCTGCTAAAAAAAATACCAAGTCCGGTAAAGAACTTGTAGAATTTTTTTAAAAAATTTTACTTTGAACTATTCTTTGAAAAAAAAAAAAAATTAGCTGCATCACCGCCAAAAATGTTCGGTAAAAAATTCAATTGTAGGTTTGTTTGTCGGCCGAGGGGGGCTTTAAATGCAGCTATGTTAGTGATATGTTAGTGATTGGCGAACTGGATCAAAGTCACGAAGCCTTAGGCCAACACACCTCATATCAACAAAAAAGTATTATGCGGACGCAAGCTGTATTCTAATAACGGCTGCAATTCACAGGAAAGAGTAAAGAAAAAAATACCACCTCTAGCGGTTCACAACAGTTATCCGGACTCCGAACATAATATTTAACTTTCATGTCCAATACATTAAAAGATTGAAAATGTTACATTTTTTATGTTTACAATACTTTTACCTATGTAGAAATCCACCTTTTCATACATAGGTAAAAGTGCTTTTGTTATAAAAATAAAAGTATAGGCGTGAATATAAGTAAAACAGATAAGAATTGGGTGCTATGCATGTAAGTTCCCCTAAAAAAATTATTAAAAGTAAAAAATATAGCTAAACATGTGTATCTCTCTAAAATATCTAGAACATTTCATTTTCTAATGATAAAAGCTGCATGTAGCAAACCATCCAAGCTAGTCACCACAGAATGCAAACCATTATGAAATATATCAACATATGTGATTCGAACCCGTGATCTCACGGTAGGAGAATACACCCTCAACCACTATGCCACGAATAAGCGCAAGATATTTGAAGAACCAATTGCAAATACCATTTCAAATATTTTAATAAACAAAAGGTCATAATTCTAATATCTGTATTTTTCTATTTGATCATTTTCATATTTATCTTGTTGTTCTTCTAAAAAAAATAAAAACTATGCAAAGAAAAAACAACAAATACAAAAAAAACAGNTGAACCACTCTTTGAAAAAAAAAAAAAAAGCTGCATCACCACTAAAAATGTTCGGTAAAAAATTCAATTGTAGGTTTGTTTGTCGGCCGAGGGGTGCTTTAAATGTAACTATGTTAGTGATTGGCGAACTGGATCAAAGTGACGAAGCCTTACGCCAACAAACCTCATATCAACGAAAAAATATTATGCTGACGCAAGCTGCATCCGGACAACGACTGCGATTCACAGGAAAGAGCAGAGAAAAAAATACAACCTCTAGCGGTTCACAACAATTGTCCGGACTCCGAACATAATATTTAACTTTCATGTCCAATTCATTAAAAGATAAAAAATTTTACATATGGAGCACCCATTTCTTAAGTAAAAACTAAAGCTAAACATGAGAATCTCTCTAAAAAATCTAGAACATTTCATTTTCTAATGATAAAAGCTGCATGTAGCAAACTATCCAAGCTAGTCACCACATAATGCAAACCATTATGAAATATATCAACATATGTGATTCGAACCAGTGATCTCACGGTGGGAGAATACACCCTCAACCACTGAGCCACGAATAAGCGTGCAAATATAATATGTTCTATGATGCGCAAGATATTTGACGAACCAATTGCAAATTCCATTTCAAATATTTTAATAAACAAAAGGTCATAATTCTAATATCTGTATTTTTCTATTTGATCATTTTCATATTTATCTTGTTGTTCTTCTAAAAAAAAAAAAAAACTATGCAAGGAAAAAACAACAAAAACAAANTTGGTGGTGTTTTCTTTTAGCCTGGATCATTTTCATTGAGCTCTTAAGGACTAATTTTTCTATCTCGCATAAATAGCTCTAACTTAAATTTTCAAAATTAAGCTCATAATCAAAATGAAATAAAATAAATAATTGCATTCACACCTTAGAAATATCATGGCATATCAAAAATGAATTGTAATAAAATAAAATTGATTAGTAACCACTTAATTTAAGATAAGATACGAAAATTTCATCCTTAAGTATATGCATAATTATAGTTTTTTTTTGGTCTTATTTTCTAGTCCTCACTAATCACGCAAAAGTGGGAGATCTAACCTATGAGTATCACCGCTCTTATAGAGTGAGTCTACCTTTGCAAACTCAATCTGTCCTTAAGATTGATCTTCCATGCATACGTCATCAAGGATTATGTACATATACATAGCTTGCTCGCAACTCGAGGCTAAAACATGAACCAAATAAAATCTTTTTTGTTTAAACAGGACAATAAAATTGTAAATTTGAAATTGTAAAAGTTTGTTTGGCATTAACCAAATGCATTTGCATACCATTCATAATCAACCATCTTTATTTTCATAATCAAGTTGTAAGATCTACTTCTTTCTAATAAATAATAGTCTATCATATCATGCACTTTATAAAACCAGATNACAATAGCACAAAAGTTTAACCAATCTGACAAGTTAATCAATTATTTTTAAAGCTTCACGTGTGTATATTTTAACTAAACATTCTATTTATCTACCAGCTCAATATGTGTTGTACAAATCGTCACTGGGATCAACTTCAAAGGAATTTAGAGGTGTTCGAGTGCTTGAAATCAAGAAAAAAATTTGACAGAACTTATTCCATTTGCTTACTCGATTCAAATAGAACCCTTCTTTTAGAGGAAAAAGGGTTCACAAAAATAGCAGATAAAGTTTATAAAAATACATGCAACTGAGAATAAAGCAACTTAATTAAAATTAATAAAAAATACAACGTAGAAAAAACATGAATATTGTTAGACTTACTCTTCCGTGACTGAGGCAAATCGAACTAACTCAGATTCTTTTAGGTGTTTTGCATACTGAGCTGCTATTTCAGCACGTGTTTGGTGATCAGGAAGGCAGAAGTCAATAATTGAATCAAAGCGGCTGAACAAACAATCTCAATATCAGGGCGTTTAATCTAATATATTACAATGAACAGGAGATCTACATTTGCTGCTTGAGTCACAATAAGAGAATTAAAAGCCTTAGGAATTCTGATAAATACCTAATGAGAGCAGGGTCTAGGTCTTGCTTCCTATTTGTTGCAGCTATAACAAGAACTCGCTTTTCCTGCTCAAAACCATCAATCTGCACAGAACATGCCTGATTACTTGAAAAGATTTCGTTATTGTTTAAAAAAAATGAATATTAAAAGATATGTCGGCTCTGGATCTTCAGAGAATATAAAAACAACACACATTTTAAATAAAAATATCTTCAGCAAGGAATATAATAGCTATGGCAAGTGCGGCACAAATCAGTGAATTCGAAAGGATATATTACATATTATTATAGCATTTTACTTGGAAGGTTAGGAAGAAGAAGGTCACAAACCCAAAAATAAACTACACAAAGTCCAATGCATATCAACTGCCCTTCGTGGAGGTTGGGATCACTTTTATTTTTTATTTTTTTTATTTTGTTTTGATTTGAAACTACATATTTGATTATTTGATTAAAGCAAAATTATTTTTAAAAACACTTAAAAATTATTTTGACTATTTTTAAAAATATGTTAATTTATTTTTAGAAACAAAAAAATAAAAATATTTAGAAAAAACATTAAACAAATGTGGTTTTAAAAACAAAAGAAAAAAAAAAACGATCCCAAAAAAACCTAATAGAAAATCAAAATGAGCAACTAGTTTCATCAGATGATCAGGTGAGAGCTCACGAGACAAAGGACTGAAGAAACATACCTGGCGTAGCAATACTGATAATATCCTCCGTGTTGCTTCATGCATTTCACTATCTCGGGTAGCAGCAAAGGAATCAACCTTCATGAAAGTTAGTAGATAGGCCTTCAGAAAAATTAGGCTAATAGAAAGGCATTCAAGGCTACCATTAAACATAAGATCTTTCAAAATTGAACACGAGCAGAAACCTAACAAGAGCAACATTATTTACAACTATAACTATAAAAATCAGCTTTCCATCATAAAAATCTCTAAAAAATAATAAGAAAAATAGTGAAAAGATAGAAGTGTGGCAGTGGTCAGAAAAACAAAACAATGAGATAGCTGCCTCAAACAAACCCGTAATCATTCACATCATATTTGTCGAGTTTTAAGAAATAACATGCCACACTTTGNCTTCTGCAGCATCCTTGTCTACTTGGCCACGTATTAACTATCAAATAATTTAAGAAAATTGAGCTGAAGCACTTGTAAGGCCAAGTGTTGGGGGAATGAAAGAGGTGAGTGTTGAGGAAAACACCTTGGAGGCCCAACGTCTTTCTGCCTGTAAGCAAACATCTTTGATGTCCCTCCCAGACATGCTAAACACAAGAGAGGAAAACCAGGAATAAAGCGGTGTTTGACTGCAAGTTTTACGTTAAATAGAATTTATCAAATCTGATAAATCAATCCGGATTTATCAGATCGACGCTGCAATAGAAGAGCTCGCGAGCGACTACGGAATAAATCTGGCTCGCCATCAGATTTACTAAATCCATATCTACATCCATATTTACGTCATAAAAATAACGGGACATGGGAGAGAAAGACATAAATCGAGAAAATTGAATTTAACGGAGCAATGGATTTATTATTATTTTTTTTCTTTTTTGGGGTGTTTGGCTGGATTTAAGTTAAATTTATGGTTAAATTCTACAAAAAATACGCTATCAAACGCCGCCTATGTCTTTATGAATATAACAAGATGAATGATTAAAATTATCAACCTAAGGGCTGTTTGGTAACGGATTTTTAAGTGAGATTTAACTTGAATACACTAGACAGAAAAAAAAATATATAAATAAATAGTGGATTTAGTGATTTCTTTTCAATTTCTCTAAGTTTTGTCTTCAATCCCGGATTTATTATATCCTGATGTTAGCAGGATTTAGTAAATCTGGTTTTATAGGATTTATTAAAGATGTTACCAAACAGTCCCAACAGAAGATAACCAATGCATCATTGTTCATGAGTTGCAGAGGATGTTTCCTTACTCTTACATCATACAGAGATGGTTTCCAAATTTCAAACCTCTAATTTCCACATCTAAAATTCAAATGGGAGATAACCTAAAAACCTACCTCATGCTTTTAGAACCTAAAAACCTACCTCATGTTTTTCATTTCATCTAAAGAGGATTGGAGGCATTTTTTTGGAGAGTGATATCTCACACCTAACACTTCATATTTACATATATAGCACTTCAGTGTTTTAAACTCATGCATGAAAAGGTGCATTTCACTTTTAAAAAGATTTAATATTAAAAATTTGAGTCCTATGGGTGTAAGTGAAAATGTAAAAGATTTGTGTGTCATGTATGCAAATGCCCCTAAAAGATGACAAAAGGACTATAGTCGTAGCAAGTGCAAGATAGTAGAGATATCTGCATAAGCCAGACCATGAGGCTTGATAGTTGTCAAAAATCACATCCATTTCAAGGATTTAAATGTCACATTTCAGACATCATTTTAGAGGTTTATTTGGGGCAGTTTTTTCATGGTTTTATTTTTTAGATAACTACAACAACATTGTTTGAATACTTTTTTTTTTTTTTTGCTGTTTTTTTCAAAAATTATATGATAAGAAGTAATTGTTTGCAACGAAATCAACTTAAAAGTGTGGTAGCTATAAAAAACTTGTCCAACTTATAAAAAGCAGAAAATATTTTATAATGCCCACAACTAATTTCAAAAATTTATTTTTATTACAACAGTTCTATAACCACATACAACAGCTACAGCCTCGGACCACCCAAATGGACTCTAAAGATGGTAATTCGCAACTGCAACAATTTCTAATTATTCAAAAATCTCAGCGTTTTATCTCCTGCGTCCCGGTGGAACAATAGCACAAAAGTTTAACCAATCTGACAAGTTAATCAATTATTTTTAAAGTTTCACATGTGTATATTTTAACTAAACATTCTATTTATCTACCAGCTCATGATGCGTTGTACAAATCGTCACTGTGATCAACTTCAAGGGAATTTAGAGGTGTTCGAGTGCTTGAAATCAAGAAAAAAATTTGACAGAACTTATTCCATTTGCTTACTTGATTCAAATAGAACCCTTCTTTACGAGGAAGAAGGGTTCACAGAAATAGCAGATAAAGTTTATAAAAATACATGCAACTGAGAATAAGGCAACTTAATTAAAATTAATAAAAAATACAACATAGAAAAAACATGAATATTGTTAGACTTACTCTTCCGTGACTGAGGCAAATCGAACTAACTCAGATTCTTTTAGGTGTTTTGCATACTGAGCTGCTATTTCAGCACGTGTTTGGTGATCAGGAAGGCAGAAGTCAATAATTGAATCAAAGCGGCTGAACAAACAATCTCTATATCAGGGCGTTTAATCTAATATATTACAATGAACAGGAGATCTACATTTGCTGCTTGAGTCACAATAAGAGAATTAAAAGCCTTAGGAATTCTGATAAATTTACCTAATGAGAGCAGGGTCTAGATCTTGCTTCCTATTTGTTGCAGCTATAACAAGAACTCGCTTTTCCTGCTCAAAACCATCAATCTGCAAAGAAAATGCCTGATTACTTGAAAAAATTTCTTTATTGTTTTNCTAGGTCTTGCTTCCTATTTGTTGCAGCTATAACAAGAACTCGCTTTTCCTGCTCAAAACCATCAATCTGCACAGAACATGCCTGATTACTTGAAAAGATTTCGTTATTGTTTAAAAAAAATGAATATTAAAAGATATGTCGGCTCTGGATCTTCAGAGAATATAAAAACAACACACATTTTTAATAAAAATATCTTCAGCAAGGAATATAATAGCTATGGCAAGTGAGGCGCAAATCAGTGAATTCGAAAGGATATATTATATATTATTATAGCATTTTACTTGGAAGGTTAGGAAGAAGAAGGTCACAAACCCAAAAATAAACTACACAAAGTCCAATGCATATCAACTGCCCTTAGTGGTGGTTGGGATCACTTTTATTTTTTATTTTTTTTATTTTGTTTTGATTTTAAACTACATATTTGATTATTTGATTAAAGTAAATTTATTTTTAAAAACACTTAAAAATTATTTTGACTATTTTTAAAAATATGTTAATTTATTTTTAAAAACAAAAAATAAAAATATTTAGAAAGAACATTAAACAAATGTGGTTTTGAAAATAAAAGAAAAAAAAAACGATCCCAAACAAAACCTAATAGAAAATCAAAATGAGCAACTAGTTCATCAGATAATCAGGTGAGAACTCACGAGACAAAAGACTGAAGAAACTTACCTGCCGTAGCAATACTGATAATATCCTCCGTGTTGCTTCATGCATTTCACTATCTCGGGTAGCAGCAAAGGAATCAACCTTCATGAAAGTTAGTAGATAGGCCATCAGAAAAATTAGGCAAATAGAAAGGCATTCAAGGCTACCATTAAACATAAGATCTTTCAAGATTGAACACGAGCAGAAACCTAATAAGACTATACCTCCTTATAAAGAAAATTGTAGAAAAAATAAATTTTTAAAAATTGTTGTGAGCATTATAATTATTTTCTTTTTCAAACATTCAAAGAGCAGCATTATTTACAACCATAACTATAAAAATCAGCTTTCCATCATAAAAATGTCTAAAAAATAATAAGAAAAATAGTGACAAGATAGAAGTGTGGCAGTGGTCAGAAAAACAAAACAATGAGATAGCTGCCTCAAACAAACCCGTAATCATTCACATCATATTTGTCGAGATTTAAGAAATAACATGACACAATTTCTAAAGGTATGGCATGCAAAAAATTGTAACAAGTAGGCCATTGATTATAAGTACAATAGCCACCCTAGAGCTTGAATGTACAAAATAAATGATATAAATATAGTGTGTACCTCATCCAGAAAAATTATCGCTCCATCAGGAAGATCATTGGCCAGTGAAAAGACATTTCCAAACAAGCGTTCACTCTCACCATAATATTTTGACATGACAACCTCAAGAGGAACATATAACATTGGAACACCCTATACAACAACAAATGCACAGATCATTAAGCTAACAAGGTACATAAAAAATTAATGTTGAAATACAAGCCATATTCCAGTATCAACAAACAAAATGAAGCATTATTAGATCACTTCAGATATTTTGACTTGAAACTAAACCAGCGACAACAACAACTAACATTTGGGTTCAGCTACATGAATCCTTTTTCTCTATTGTGTTGTATTGAGTATCATATTTTCATTTAATTATAATAAATTAAAATCATTTTTTACACAACATGCCCAAGTCATTTTAGGTCTACCTCTATATTTCTTAGCATAAGTCAAATCCAAAACACCTACTCTCCTATATGAAGTGAAACTAAACCAAATGTACAGAAAAAAATATTACACTCATTTGATCACAAGTGATATAATAATGGTTGTGTCCACTATCATGCAGGCTCTTCAATAAGAAAAATTATCAATTGAAGATTGTTGAGATTTATATCTAACATAGAGTCCTCTTTGTATATAGAAGAATTCTAGAGATTTATTTATAAATGCTGTAAGGCTCTATATAAACTAAAGTCATTAAAAAAATGGGTAAGCTTTTCAAGAGCAATTACTTCTTTATGGTATCAGAGCCAAAACTTAGTCATTGCTACAAGAGTTTCGAAAATCGTTGTGTTTTGTGAACCTGTCATTGAGTCCCTTATTGGCCCAACTGTATTCTGAAAAATGTAGTGGGATACACCTTACCAGTGTGAGCAGTGGACAGAGCGGAAGTCGAGAAAGACGAGAGCTTTGGTGGTCCCTGTGCGCTACGATTCAGTTGTTGCTTCCCTCGCTAGCCCTGGATGTGGCCCGAGATTTTCACATGTTCACACAAGAAAGGGAGTGTGGCTTGTTGCTTCTGAAACGAAGCAGGGAGGAGGGTCTGAGCCTAAGATTCTCACTCTTTCATGTGAAAAGAAGTGAAGCCATCTGCTTGCGGAGTGAAGTAGGGATCACGACTTACTTGCGAAGTGGAGATGGGATTGTGGTGTGATCCGAAGGATGGTCCCAATTAAAGCTAACTGGGAAGGTAACAAAGGGATTGTCGCGTGCAAACATGAATGATCAAATTCTCGTGTGATTGTGTGATATAGACTTGTGATTGATGATGTCAAGAGACGGAGATAGTACGGGAGATAAAGGATTGGAGCTTTTGAGAAGATAGATCATATTCTAAAATTCTTGGTCGAGCTCATACAGGGAGCTAGTATCTCAACGAGAGTCACCACCTCAACACATGCTCCGACGCAGGTGGAGCTAAATATGCCACATATAAATCTGAAGCTTGATGGACCAACCACATATCTGAGGTGGCCACGTCGGATCTAGGCTACTCGAGTAGAAAATAGACTAGAGAGTCTGACGGGGGATAAGCCAAAGAATGACAGTGTCGAGGGGATTTAGTGGATGACCACACACCCCTTTCCCTATAGAGGAATACTCAATTTGATTGTTTCATCCATTGCCTCATCTGTAGATGGCATTCGAAAGGTGAAGGACATCTGAGCAAAGCTGAAGAAGACATATGCTAGGACTAAGAACCACATGAGGGTGTTCCAGATTCAATGTTCCATAGA
Source organism: Phalaenopsis hybrid cultivar (assembly GCA_002079205.1). Classification (NCBI taxonomy): domain Eukaryota; kingdom Viridiplantae; phylum Streptophyta; class Magnoliopsida; order Asparagales; family Orchidaceae; genus Phalaenopsis; species Phalaenopsis hybrid cultivar. Next base: position 52,796 of record JXCR01123387.1, on the reverse strand, counting down.
GACAGTGGTATAGGATGATAGCGGTTGTGGTAAGATCTTGATCACTTCTCACCTATGTTGCGTTGTGGTGATCTGGGGTGCAAGAAGGGGGAGATCTTTGCACAGCTGAGGACTATGCAGTTTCTGGCTCAGCTAAACCAGACCACTGATCAGAGGAGATCAGTCCTCCTGGCTCAGGCAACAATACATTCACTGGATGAGGCCATCACCGTGATGATACAAGAGAAGAGTCGCATGAGGCTATACTCTGAGCCGAGTGGACATCCAAATACTCGATCAAATTTGGCTGCCTTGAGCTCAGGCATAATAGATGCCTAGGGGGAAACCCGCAGGTGCTACAACTGTGGAGAAGTGGGACATCTTAGCAAGGCTAGTTCAAAGCCACCCAAAAGAAGAGCAAGAAAGGTGAACGTGGACAGTCTAGAGGTCATGGTCATAGCCGTGGAGGCCAAGGAGGTGGAAGAGGCTACCGGGCAAATCTAATGATAGCGGAGGACGAGTTACTGAAGAAAGGAGTGGTCTTTACAAAGAAAGATCACGAGTTACTGAATACATTGAAGAGAAAGTAGAGAGCAACAACTGATGTGCTTGAGGATCCCAAAGCTAGGAAGTGTGTTTTCGTGGATTATTCTGCTACGCAAAAGGGGTAAGTTTGATGGAGCCCAATAGAAAAGAAATTGTTTGTGATCATGAATGTAACTTCTAGAAAATTCGAATCGTAATACTCCTTGGAGGTGACCTCATCCTTCGGTGATTTGCCACATACTGGAGGTATGAGGCAAGAGGAGAGGAATAATGATGGCGAGAGATTGATACATTTGGAAATGATGCTTTGTCCTATTGTGTAGGAAGGGTCGGTTGAGGAAGAGCCAAAAAATGAGGAAAATGAGCTCGAATGCGGTGGGATTCAAGCTCAAGGAGAGCTGAGTGTATATAAGGAGAAAAAATTAGGCAAAAACGTCACTCGTGCTATCAAGTCCCTTGTCTCAGTCTACTCTGACTCCTAAGACACCTACACCATTCACCTCAGAATCAGATTACACAGGTGATATGATTTTTCATCATTCTCCTCCCACCCATGACTTTAAGAATGACCTCTCGCAACAATGCGAGTCATTCCTTGAACGTTATTCTACCGATCTTTTTAGTTTCTCATATGATATTGCTCAGTTTTTCTCATATTATAATATATCAACTGCACATAGAGCATTCATTGTAGCTCTGGACATTGTCTCTATACTCAAATGATAGTAGGTATCTAAAAAGATCCATAGTGGAAGTTTGTCATGCTAGAAGAACATGGTGCTCTCGAGACAGGACGTGGGAGCTCGCATTGCCACCAACAGAGAAAAGATAGTCTAGCGCAAATGGGTCTTCAAAGTGAAGCGGACCTCAAAAGAAAAAACTGATCGCTACAAAGCACGATCGGTGGCGAAAGAGTATAATCAAACGTATGACATTGACTGTGATGATACATTTGCACCGGGGGTGAAAATGAGCACAGTCAAGAAACTTGTATCTTTGATTGTGAATGGTAGATAGAGGTTACACCAACTGAATATGTAGAATGTGTTTCTTCGTGGAGATCTGCTAGAATGGGCATGCATGGAGATACGCCCAGAATTCAACATAAACCAAATAGCGGGCATGGTATGTAGGCTGAGGAAGTCACTATATGGTTTGAAACACTCTCCTTGAGCTTGGTTTGACAAGTTCAGGAGAGCAATGGTAGACAAGGCTATCACCAAATCAATGACGAGATCACACTGTTCATTTGACGATATGGTGGTCAAATTACTATGCTTGTCACGTATGTAGATGATATGATAGTCACTGGTAATGATGAGAGAGATTGCACAACTGAAGGCGAAATTGGGCGAAGAGTTGAGATGAAGTAGGACAACTTAGATACTTCCTTGGGATTGAAACGGCTTATGGAGCAGAGGGGATTATTCTATCTTAGAGGAAGTATGTGCTAGGTAGTGTAACAAATTTTGAGGAGCTTAGAAGTGTGCACCACGGAAGGGATTGATCTTTAGGAAGAATGGACATGTAGGCATTGATTGTTATTTTGACTGACTAAACGAGTTATGCCGATAACAGGAGATCCACTTTTGGACACTGCATGTTCGTAGGGGGCAACTTGGTCACTTAGAAGACCAAGAAACAATCGATAGTAGCAAGGTCAACAACAGATGTAGAGTATATGGTCATGGTCTTAGGAGTTGTCAAGATGATATGTTGAGAACCTTGTTGGTAGAGCTCAAGTTGGACCAAAGAGCTCAAATGAAATTGTGGTGCGACAATAAGTCAGCAATCAATATTGCAAACAACCTGATGCAACATGATAGAACCAAACATGTGGAGATTGATATGTTTTTCATCAAAGAAAAGTTGAATAAAGCACTATTGGAGCTAAGTCATGTAGTCACTAAAGAGCAAGTGATTAATTGCCTCGCCAAAAGACTTAGCTCATAAAATTTGTCTAGGTTATGTGACAAGATGAGCTTAGTAGATATCTTTGCCCATCTTGAATGAAAATGTTGAGATTTGTATCTAATGAATGGTCTTATTTGTAAATAAAAGAAGTCTAGGGATTTATTATAAACGAGCCAAACAAGAACAAAGGTTTGTACGTTCGTGTTCGACTCAATTTGACTCGATTTAATTAAATAAAAAATAAATAATATTAATATAATATTTATGTATTAAATTTATATATTATATTTTAAAATATATATGAAATTTAATTAAAATATAAATAATTTTATTTAGGATTACAAATAAAAAAAATCTATTGGATATCTAAATGCATTTGAATGAGGCNTTGACATGACAACCTCAAGAGGAACATATAACATTGGAACACCCTATACAACAACAAATGCACAGATCATTATGCTAACAGGGTACATAAAAAATTAATGTTGAAATACAAGCCAAATTCCAGTATCAACAAAAAAAATGAAGCATTATTAGATCACTTCAGGTATTTTGACTTGAAACTAAACTGGCGAGAACAACAACTAACATTTGGGTTCAGCTACATGAATCCTTTTTCTCTATTGTGTTGTATTGAGTATCATATTTTCATTTAATTCTAATAAATTAAAATCATTTTTTACACAATATGCCCAAGTCATTTTTAGGTCTACCTCCATATTTCTTAGCACAAGTCAAATCCAAAACACCTACTCTCCTACATGAAATGAAACTAAACCAAATGTACAGAAAAAAAATATTACACTCATTTGATCACAAGTGATATAATAATGGTTGTGTCCACTATCATGCAGGCTCTTCAATAAGAAAAATTACCAATTGAAGATTGTTGAGATTTATATCTAACGCAGAGTCCTCTTTGCATATAGAAGAATTATAGAGATTTATTTATAAATGTTATAAGGCTCTGTATAAGCTAAAGTCATTAAGAAAATGGGTAAGTTTTCCAAGAGCAATTACTTCTTTATGGTATCAGAGCCAAAACTTAGTCATTGCTATAGGGGTTTCGAAAATTCTTGTGCTTTGCGAACCTGTCATTGAGTCCCTTATTGGCCCAACTGTATTCTGAAAACTGTCGTGGGATACACCTTACCAGTGTGAGCAGTGGACAGAGCAGAAGTTGAGAAAGACGAGAGCTTTGGTGGTCCCTGTGCGCTATGATTCAGTTGTTGCTTCCCTCGCTAGCCTTGTATGTGGCCCGAGATTTTCACATGTTCACACAAGAAAAGGAGTGTGGCTTGTTGCTTCTGAAACAAAGCAAGGAGGAGGGTCTAAGCCTAAGATTCTCACTCTTTCATGTAAAGAGGAGTGAAGCAGTCTAATTGCGGAGTGAAGTAGGGATCACAACTTACTTGCGAAGTGGAGACGAGATTGTGGTGTGATCCGAAGGATGATCGCAGTTAGAGCTAACTGGGACGGTAACAAAGGGATTGTCACGTACAAACATGAATGATCAAATTCTCGTGTGATTGTGTGATAGACTTGTGATTGAGGATGTTAAGAGACGGATATAGTACGAGAGATAAAGGATTGGAGCTTTTGAGAAGATGGATCATGAAATTCTGAAAGTCTTGGTCAGGCTCATACAGGGAGCTAGTATCTCAACGAGAGTTACCACCTCAGCACATGCTCCGACGCAGGTGAAGCTAGATATGCCACATATGAATTTGAAGCTTGATGGACCAACCATATATCTGAGCTGGCCACGTCGGATCTAGGCTACTCGAGTAGAAAATAGACCAGAGGGTCTGACGGGGGATAAGCCAAAGAAAGACAGTGCCAAGGAGATTTAGTGGAGGACCACACACACCTGTCTTTATAGAGGACTACTCAATTTGATGGTTTCATCCATTGCCTTATCTGTAGATGACATTCGAAAGGTGAAGAACATCTGAGCAAAGCTGAAGAAGACATATGCTGGGACTGAGAACCACATGAGGGTGTTCCAGATTCAATATGCCATAGAGACAATGGTACGGGATGATAGCGGTTGTGGTAAGATCTTGATCACCTCTCACCTATGTTGAGTTGTGGTTTTCTGGGGTGCAAGAAGGGGGAGATCTTTGCACAGCTGAGGACTATGCAGTTTCTGACTCAGCTAAACCAGACCACTGATAAGAGGAGATCAGTCCTCCTAGCTCAGGCAATGATACATTCACTGGATGAGACCATCACCGCGATGATACAAGAGAAGAGTCGCATGAGGCTATACTCTGAGGCGAGTGGACATCCAGATACTCGATCAGATTTGGCTGCCTTGAGCTCAGGCATAATAGATGCTCAGGGGGAAACCCGTAGGTGCTACAACTGTGGAGAAGTGGGACATCTTAGCAAGGCTTGTCAAAGCCACCCAAAAAAAGAGCAAGAAAGGTGAACGTGGATAGTTTAGAGGTCAGGGTCATAGCCGTGGAGGCCAAAGAGGTGGAAGAGGGTGCTACCGGGTAAATCTAATGATAGCGGAGGACGAGTTACTGAAGATAGGGGCGGTCTTTACAAAGAAGGATCACGTGTTACTGAATATGTTGAAGAGAAAGTAGAGAGCGACAACTGATGTGACTGAGGATCCCAGAGCTAGGAAGTGTGTTTTCGTGGATTATTCTGCTACGCAGAAGGGATAAGTTTGATGGAGCCCAATAGAAAAGAAATTGTTTGTGATCATGAATGTAACTTCTAGAAAATTCGAATCGTACTACTCCTAGGAGGTGACCTCATCCTTCGGTGACTTGCCACATGCTGGAGGTATGAGGCAAGAGGAGAGGAGTAATGATGGCGAGAGATTAATACATTTGGAAATGATGCCTTGTCCTATTGTGTAGGAAGGATCAGTTGAGGAAGAGCCAAAAAATGAGAAAAATGAGCCCGAATGCGGTGGGATTCAAGTTCAAGGAGAGTTGAGTGTATATAAGGAGGCAAATTAGGCAAAAACGTGTCACTCGTGTTATCAAGTCCCTCGTCTCAGTTTACTCTGACTCCTAAGACACCTACACCATTCACCTCAGAATCAGATTACACAGATGATATGATTTTTCATCATTCTCCTCCCACCCATAACTTTAAGGATGACCTCTCGCAACAATGCGAGTCATTCCTCGAACGTTATTCTCCCGATCTTTTTAATTTCTCACATGATATTGCTCAGTTTGTCTCATATTATAATATATCAACTGCACAGAGCATTCATTGTAGCTCTGGACATTGTCTCTATACTCAAATGATAGTAGGTATCTAAGGAGGATCCATAGTGGAAGTTTGTCATGCTGGAAGAACATGGTGCTCTTGAGATAGGACGTGGGAGCTCGCATTGCTACCAACAGGGAAAAGATAGTCTAGTGCAAATAGGCCTTCACAGTAAAGCGGACTTCAAAAGAAAAAACTGATTGCTACAAAGCACGATCGGTGGCGAAAGAGTATAATCAAACGTATGACATTGACTGTGATGATACATTTGTACCGATGGTGAAGATGAGCACAGTCAAGACACTTGTATCTTTGATTGTGAATGGTAGATAGGGATTACACCAACTGAATGTGAAGAATGTGTTTCTTCGTGGGGATATGCTAGAATGGGCATGCACGGAGATACGCCCCGAATTCAACATAAACCAAATAGCGGGCACGGTATACAGGCTGAGGAAGTCACTATATGGTTTGAAACACTCACCTTGAGCTTGGTTTGACAAGTTCAGGAGTGCAATGGTAGACAAGGCTATCAACAGATCAATGACGAGATCACACTATTCATTTGACAATATGGTGGTCACATTACTATGTTTGTCACGTATGTAGATGATATGATAGTCACTGGTAATGATGAGAGAGATTGCACAACTGAAGGCAAAATTGGGCGAAGAGTTGAGATGAAGTAGGACACCTTAGATACTTCCTTGTGATTGAAGCGGCTTATGGAGCAAAGGGGATTATTCTATCTTAGAGGATGTATGTGCTAGACTTGGTCACAGGATCAGGCTTGTTGGGATACAAGTTTGTAGTTTCACCAATTGATCAAAAGGAAAAGTGAGTCAGAGACGGGAGAACCGGTTGATCACGAGAGGTGCCAAAAGTTCGTAGGTCACTCATCTATCCAAGTCACACTCATCCCGACATCATTTGCAGTAAACGTGGTGAGTTAATGGGCCACATGGAGGTAGTGTATCAAATTTTGAGGAGCTTAGAAGTGTGCACCATGGAAGGGATTAATCTTTAGAAAGAATGGACATGTATGCATTGATTGCTATTTTGACTGATTGAACGAGTTGTGTCAATGACAGGAGATCCACTTTTGGACACTAGAAGACCAAGAAACAATCGATAGTAGCAAGGTCAACAACAGATGTAGAGTATATGACCATGGCCTTAGGAGTTGTCAAGATAATATGTTGAGAACCTTGTTGATAGAGCTCAAGTTGGACCAAGGAGCTCAAATGAAATTGTGGTGCGACAATAAGTCAGCAATCAATATTGCCAACAACCTGGTGCAACATGATAGAACCAAACATGTGGAGATTGATATGTTTTTCATCAAAGAAAAGTTGAATAAAGCTAAGTCATGTAGCCACTAGAGAGCAAGCGGTTGATTGCCTCGCCAAAAGACTTAGCTCATAAAATTTGTCTAGGTTATGTGACAAGATGAGCTTAGTAGATATCTTTGCCCATCTTGAATGAAAGTGTTGAGATTTGTATCTAATGTAGGGTCTTATTTGTAAATAAAAGAAGTTTAGGGATTTATTATAAACGAGCCAAACAAGAACAAAGGTTTGTGCGTTCGTGTTCAGCTCAATTTGACTCGATTTAATTAAATAAAAAATAAATAATATTAATATAATATTTATGTATTAAATTTATATATTATATTTTAAAAAATATATGAAATTTAATTAAAATTTAAATAATTTTAGTTAGGATTACAAATAAAAACAAATCTATTGGATATCTAAATACATTCGAATGACGTGGTACGTATGAAAATGATAAATAAACTTCTCTTCCTAAACCTATTGTTGTTGTCAATGGGTACCATGACCCCCATCCATTAAATAAAAAAATATATAAAAATATTTAGCATTTGAATGCATAAGAATTAAGAACTTGTGACTTGGCATTTTCTTTCCTTTGGTTGAAAGCCGTTGAATTGGTTTAGTTCCACATCACAAAATTTTAAGAACATATTTAGCCCAGTCTCTATAAATAATAAAACTCTCCCTAACAAATTTTTTTTTACTCCTTAGCTCAACTCCTCTCACAACTCAAGTNAAATAATAATATATATATATATATATATATAAATATTTAGCATTTGAATGCATAAGAATTAAGAATTGGTGACTTGGCATTTTCTTTCCCTTGGTTGAAAGCCGTTGAATTGGTTTAGTTCCACGTCACAAAATTTTAAGAACATATTTCGCCCAGCCTCTATAAATAATAAAACTCTCCCTAACAAATTTATTTTTACTCCTTAGCTCAACTCCTCTCACAACTCAAGCTAAATTAAATTTTATAATTAAATATATTATATGATTTAATAAATTTTAATAAATTTTTATTTCGAGTCGAGTCAAACACGAGTTTAATTCGAATGATACTCGTAGGATTGGCTTCAATTCGATCTTTCTGCAAGTAACGACCCTATTCGCCTCCTTTTCCTTCTCACAAAGAGCCGCTCGATCAACACCTTAGTTTTCATTGATTACACTCAGCTTACCTATACCAGAAAATCGAAGTCATTCAACTTCATAAAGACGTTCCGCTGCTACCCGCACACTAGGTGCCTACCCTTAACCTCTCCTTCTTTTCCTTCATTCTATGACTCCCCCTCTCGNCGCTGCTACCCGCACACGAGGTGCCTACCCTTAACCTCTCCTTCTTTTCCTTCATTCTATGACTCCCCCTCTTGTTCTCTCAATCTGGTTTGCTTCTTTCCTTTGCTTCGAAAGGACAATCATCACTTTAAGACGAAACTATCGAGGCACTTTGAATCGATACTAACTCCCTAAAATTCTTTTTTTTTTAATTTTATTTTCGGTAATTACATCTTGCACTTAACGTAATAATCTGATATGACACCGATGAAGAACCAGCCAAAGTACCAAGCCTGATAATAGGACCAAGCCCAATGAAAAAAGAAATATAGAGACTAATTAGACAATATATTGAGATATGCAACCTTATGAAAGAATTGAGCACNCCTCTCGTTCTCTCAACCTGGTTTGCTTCTTTCCTTTGCTTCGAAAGGACAATCATCTCTTTAAGACGAAACTATCAGGGCACTTTGAATCAATACTAACTCCCTAAAATTCTTTTTGTTTCAATTTTATTTTCGGTAATTACATCTTGCACTTATCATAATAATCTGATATGACACCGATGAAGAACCAGCCAAAGTACCAAGCGTGATAATAGGACCAAGCCCAATGAAAAAAGATATATAGCGACTAATTGGACAATATATTGAGATATGCAACCTTATGAAAGAATTGAGCATGACTGCTCTCTACGAGACAAACACAAGAGGTTTGACACTAATGAGAAAGAGGCAAGCCAACAACTCCCTATGAGAAGACCTTGAACACATGGTTCAACAAGACAATCTCTACAATACAGTTCGTCTCAATGCCAAAAAAAAAAAAAAAGCAATGGCATTTCCGAGATCTGCTAAGGGTGGCAATCGAGTTTTGTGAAATGGACGATCATAACACCAATCGAAAGAAAAATTTTCAGGAAAAGGGGTTATGGAGGCTCTGATACAACGTAAATTAGCATTTCANCCCTATGAGAAGACCTTGAACACATGGTTCAACAAGACAATCTCTACAATACAGTTCGTCTCAATGCCAAAAGAAAAAAAAAAAGCAATGGCATCTCCGAGTTCTGCTAAGGGTGGCAATCGAGTTTTGTGAAATGGACAGCCATAACACCAATCGAAAGAAAAATTTTCATGAAAAGGGGTTATGGCGGCTCTGATACAACCTAAATTAGCATTCGTACTAATTTTTTATACCGAGCTACATTCATTGGACCTCCTTCCTTGTCATCCCAAAGTTTATAATTTTGATCAATTAATATCTCCTAGTCTACATCCACTCATTCTTATATAATTAGGAGGATCAAATATGTACTTTACTAAGAGAACAATTCCATTCTTTGATCTGATAGTGTCTCTGGGAAAATACATTTATATAGATGCCAAAATATTAGTGTTTATACTCATACATGCAGTTATTAATGAATCTAATCATCCAGAACTAATAATATGATAAAAGATATAAGATCAAGATAAAGGAAATCAAATTAATTTATGGCTAATCAGGATAAAAGAGTTGGACCAAGCTCAATTTGAGATCAGAATGAGCTACATTCTAACTACGATTAGTATATATCGAGTTTAGATCAAGAAACTACAAACCAATCTTCAATTGTTGTTGGATCAGTAATGCGGAGCATCAAGCAGATTATCCTAATCCCACCGTAAGATTAGGATTAAGAATCAGAGATGAGACAGAGTTATAATCTATATTCTAAGCAAATAGCATCTAATAACTAGTCTTAATTAAGAGTTCTCGTTACTGGGAGAGGTAATTAATCACAAGTGCTTAAATTCATGAAAAACTTCAAATTAGATGTTAATGCCCAAGCAAAATGAGAATGAAATCTCTAGGTTGTATCTAAACTACCTTAAAGAAATTTGACCAAAAATCACACAAAAATTCTCTTGCGAGAGTCCAGAGCAAGCACAAATTTTCAAAGCCCGAGTGGAACATCAAAGACACCCCATCTGGGATATTTGGCTTCAGGTTAGAAATCTATCATGAAGATGAATTGGTGTTTTGAATCCTATAGAGAAAATAGATAGGAGTCAACCTGTTTTTAACAATTTGAACCACAATGGGAGTCTCCAGGTTTCTATTACATTTCTTTTAAGAGATTTGACTTAATTGCCGTGCCAGCCTTAATTTTGCAATTTTCATCAACAGAAAATACACTTTTAATCAGAGATTTAAATTTAAATTTAAGAAAAATATAGTAATCAAGTTCGGATTCCTAAACACAGTCATTTGGTATGCAGACCAACTCAAACATAAAAATATAAGCGATAAAAGATATGAAGACCATCATTTCTTCTAAATGCTGCAGCACAAAACAAATAGAGAAGGAACAGTTTACTTACAGCTTCCTTAGCAATTACTCGAGCACAAGATGTCTTTCCTGTCCCTGAAATCCAAAAGCATACAGTTTAGTATTCTAGCTATTCTAGGATTTATAAAGAAAGATTTGCCCGCAGCATGTGAAGCTAAAATTCTATTTCGATTCGTTCGTTGCATGACGGTTTTGATAATTCAAAAGATCATAAATGGCAAAGAACATCTATGCAAATTGGCTAACGATAACATAGATAATTAAATCGGATTAGGACAAAAATTATAGTGCATACTGCAATCAACAGGACTGACGAAACAAAACAAAAAAAAAAAAACAAAGGAATAGACATAATTTGCTCTTAAATTATTCTATTCAAGCACTGAACTCCACTTCTCAAGGAAATTAAGAAACTGGTTAGCAGACTATTAAATCATATGCAAGTTTATGCTAATCTTTACTAAATATTACGTTGACCGCTTGAGATGTAACCAAAAAATCTGCAATGATTAAGTTTACAAGCTTAAGATGTTATTTCTTTCAGTAAGTACGATTCTAAAAGCAAAATGTACACTAAGTATGACTGGATCCATCTATACATTTCATACTCATATATGTAGTTTTATGGCACCAAATCATAAAACCTTTTCTTTTTACTTTCTACAGGTGACATACCTGGCGGACCTTCAAATAGAACTGCTCGAGGTCTATTTGACTCAAATTTTGAACGGGTACCACGAGCAATCTCATCATAGATCTCAGGGCGCTTTAATGCCAAAAGTATGGTATCTTCTATTTCTCTAAAGAACAATTAATCAAGTTCATGAATTTCTTCTGTCGGAATATAATAAATATTACTTTCAAGGAATGAAAATAAGACTATAAATGTGAAACATTCATGCAAATAAAGAGATTCACGATTCAATAATACACAAATAGATCAGATGAGAGCAATTGCAAAAGCAGTTTTCCTTGATGCATTCTTCCTAGTAAAGAAATTCACAAGTTCAAACAGTTGTAAGGGGAAGGTAAATCAAAAAGCAATTCCTGGAGAAAAGGTTACTTGAGCAAATATATCATGCTGCAAAGAATTCAGCTTTCATAAACATAAAAGTTCATAGAGAGGGAAGGGGAGAAAAAAGGTGGTAGACTTCCGATATCATGGTTTTTAAAATAGAAAGAATCCAGCTTTCATAAACATAAGAATCTCTTGGAGCATATTTAAAGATAGATGACAGGACATTCCACCCATAGTATCTAATTGGAAACTGTAAATGTTTTATAATCATCTTCTTTGGTAATTTGAATTTATCAATAGTAAAATTTAGATAAGATTGCAAGTTGAAGAAACTAAGAAGATATTTTCTTACTGTTTGTTTGAGTAAACTGCGTTTTGACAGTCTTTTCAAAAAGATGTCGCTGTGTTTTCCTACCACTCCTGGCTAGGTGCGGTGACAAATTTGTACCAGCCAGAACAACTTTTTGATAATCAGATTATTATCCAACAGCTTCACAGCTGCTTTTTAATAAGCTGCAGCTGTCCCAAACAACCCTCATTTGGAATCAGGTAGCATATCCATTATTTCAACCGATCTAACAATGCCAGAATTTGATAGTTGACGGCCTGGCTCTGGAAGTAGGGCGTCCGGTGCTCGTTATTTCTCCGTTTTGTTGACTGCACCCGCTTATGAGCGGATTTCGGGGATCTTCAACGGCAGAAGTAGAGAAGGGATGCAATGGACTCCTCCGTCGGCGAGGAGCTTGGGGTGGGCTTCGTCTTTTCTTTCATGACAACACTTGGCGAGGAATTCGAGGGGCAGATCATCACCTATGACCGCCCTACCAACATCGTCCTCATTCAGGAGGGAGCTTCAAACCAGGCGGGCACCGGAATATTCGTTTTCTTAAAACGAACTATATCAAGGATCACACTTCCCTGCGATGCGGCGATAACCCGCTTGACAGAAAAAAATGTTTCCTCGATCTGGCAGTATTGCAAGCAAGGGAGGAAGCTGCTTTAAGGTAAGCTGAAATAGAAGCAGAGAGAATTGGTGTTGGTGTCACTAGCGAAGCCCAGAGCATTTTTTATGCATTATCTAAGACGCTTCCAGTACGTTGGGATAAGACTGTCATAGTTGTGATAGATGATGTTTGTGTGAACTGTCCGTATTTCCCTGAAAATGTTAGCGGAGGGACACTGCCTGCTAATGAGAGGGTCAAGAAAGTGCTGGAACTTGAGAGGAGAAGATTACAAGCTTGTTCATCAGCTTAGATTTCTTGATCCACTTAACAGCACATTGTAAGAGTGGCCGGCTTGCATAGCATCGAGCTGTAATTTTAGATTAACATTCTACATTTTGGATTGCAAATATGCTCTAGTATGTAATTTTGTGAGAATTTCTGTAGCTTCTAGAAAAAGGTTTATCAGATTTGATTAATCTGCTTTATATTTTTGTTTTAAAAAAGATATATATAGCCTTATTTTAGTTGCTTTAAAAAACCTAAATCTTAAGCCATCTGCATCACAATATCCGTCCAAAAATTTATATTTCGCAAAAAGAAAC
>JXCR01123387.1:0-35879 GCA_002079205.1 Phalaenopsis hybrid cultivar | reverse complement strand
TGTTTCATGCTTGGAATATTTAGATATGCAGGTTGTTTCTTGGCTTTGGACGACTCGGTTTTTGCCTACAGGTGGTCGGAACTTTAATTTCTATTAAAATATGAATTTATATCAATGCTTGGGCTTGATTTAATTTTGTTGAGCTCGGTTTTGGCTTTGGTTTTGTTGAGCTCAGTTTGGCTCTAGTTGGGGGTTGTGTTTGGCTCCTAGTTCTTGTCGAGCTCGGTTTTGGCTTGATTTGGAGTCACGGTTTTGGGCTTGAAATGGCTTGATCTTTGATGCTTTATGGAAATCTGGATTTCAATATTGTTGGGCTTAGTTTTTGGCCTTAAATGGCTCGGCTTTGGGCTTTTGTTGGTGGNTAATTTATGGCTAATCAGGATAAAAGAGTTGGACCAAGCTCAAATTGAGATCAGAATGAGCTACATTCTAACTATGATTAGTATATATCAAGTTTAGATCAAGAAACTACAAACCAATCTTCAATTGTTGTGGATCAGTAATGCGGAACATCAAGCAGATTATCCTAATCCCACGGTAAGATTAGGATTAAGAACCAGATATGAGACAGAGTTATAATCTATATTCTAAGCAAATAGCACCTAATAACTAGTCTTAATTAAGAGTTCTTGTTTCTGGAGAGGTAATTAATCACAAGTGCTAACATCCATGAAAAACTTCAAATTAGATTTTAATGCCCAAGCAAAATGAGAATGAAATCTCTAGGTTGTATCTAAACTAACTTAAAGAAATTTGACCAAAAATCACACAAAATTTCTCTTGCGAGAGTCCAGAGCAAGCACAAATTTTCAAAGCCCGAGTGGAACATAGAGGACACCCCATCTGGGATATTTGGCTTCAGGTTAGAAATCTATCATGAAGATGAATTGGTGTTTTGAATCCCATAGAGAAAATAGATAGGAGTCAACCTGTTTTTAACAATTTGAACCACAATGGGAGTCTCCAGGTTTCTATTACATTTCTTTTAAGAGATTTGACTTGAACTTAATTGCCGTGCCAGCCTTAATTTTGCAATTTTCATCAACAGAAAATACACTTTTAATCAGAGATTTAAATTTAAATTTAAGAAAAATATAGTAATCAAGTTCGGATACCTAAACACAGTCATTTGGTATGCAGACCAACTCAAACATAAAAATATAAGCGATAAAAGATATGAAGACCATCATTTCTTCTAAATGCTGAGCACAAAACAAATAGAGAAGGAACAGCTTACTTACAGCTTCCTTAGCAATTACTCGAGCACAAGATGTCTTTCCTGTCCCTGAAATCCAAAAGCATACAGTTTAGTATTCTAGCTATTCTAGGATTTATTAAGAAAGATTTGCCCGCAGCATGTGAAGCTAAAATTCTATTTTGATTTGTTCGTTGCAAGACGGTTTTGATAATTCAAAAGATCATAAATGGCAAAGAACATCTATGCGTATTGGCTAACGATAACATGGATAATTAAATCGGATTAGGACAAAAATTATAGTGCATACTGCAAGCAACAGGACTGACGGAACAAAAAAAAAAAACAAAAAAACAAAGGAATAGACATAATTTGCTCTTACATTATTCTATTCAAGCACTGAACTCCACTTCTCAAGGAAATTAAGAAACTGGTTAGCAGACTATTAAATCATATGCAAGTTTATGCTAATCTTTACTAAATATTTCGTTGACCGCTTGAGATGTAACCAAAAAATCTGCAATGATTAAGTTTACAAGCTTAAGATGTTATTTCTTTCAGTAAGTACGATTCTAAAAGCAAAATGTACACTAAGTACGACTGTATCCATCTATACATTTCATACTCATACATGTAGTTTTATGGCACCAAATCATAAAACCTTTTCTTTTTACTTTCTACAGGTGACATACCTGGCGGACCTTCAAATAGAACTGCTCGAGGTCTATTTGACTCAAATTTTGAACGGGTACCACGAGCAATCTCATCATAGATCTCAGGGCGCTTTAATGCCAAAAGTATGGTATCTTCTATTTCTCTAAAGAACAATTAATCAAGTTCATGAATTTCTTCTGTCGGAATATAATAAATATTACTTTCAAGGAATGAAAATAAGACTATAAATGTGAAACATTCATGCAAATAAAGAGATTCACGATTCAATAATACACAAATAGATCAGATGAGAGCAATTGCAAAAGCAGTTTTCCTTGATGCATTCTTCCTAGTAAAGAAATTCACAAGTTCAAACAGTTGTAAGGGGAAGGTAAATCAAAAAGCAATTCCTGGAGAAAAGGTTACTTGAGCAAATATATCATGCTGCAAAGAATTCAGCTTTCATAAACATAAAAGTTCATAGAGAGGGAAGGGGAGAAAAAAGGTGGTAGACTTCCGATATCATGGTTTTTAAAATAGAAAGAATCCAGCTTTCATAAACATAAGAATCTCTTGGAGCATATTTAAAGATAGATGACAGGACATTCCACCCATAGTATCTAATTGGAAACTGTAAATGTTTTATAATCATCTTCTTTGGTAATTTGAATTTATCAATAGTAAAATTTAGATAAGATTGCAAGTTGAAGAAACTAAGAAGATATTTTCTTACTGTTTGTTTGAGTAAACTGCGTTTTGACAGTCTTTTCAAAAAGATGTCGCTGTGTTTTCCTACCACTCCTGGCTAGGTGCGGTGACAAATTTGTACCAGCCAGAACAACTTTTTGATAATCAGATTATTATCCAACAGCTTCACAGCTGCTTTTTAATAAGCTGCAGCTGTCCCAAACAACCCTCATTTGGAATCAGGTAGCATATCCATTATTTCAACCGATCTAACAATGCCAGAATTTGATAGTTGACGGCCTGGCTCTGGAAGTAGGGCGTCCGGTGCTCGTTATTTCTCCGTTTTGTTGACTGCACCCGCTTATGAGCGGATTTCGGGGATCTTCAACGGCAGAAGTAGAGAAGGGATGCAATGGACTCCTCCGTCGGCGAGGAGCTTGGGGTGGGCTTCGTCTTTTCTTTCATGACAACACTTGGCGAGGAATTCGAGGGGCAGATCATCACCTATGACCGCCCTACCAACATCGTCCTCATTCAGGAGGGAGCTTCAAACCAGGCGGGCACCGGAATATTCGTTTTCTTAAAACGAACTATATCAAGGATCACACTTCCCTGCGATGCGGCGATAACCCGCTTGACAGAAAAAAATGTTTCCTCGATCTGGCAGTATTGCAAGCAAGGGAGGAAGCTGCTTTAAGGTAAGCTGAAATAGAAGCAGAGAGAATTGGTGTTGGTGTCACTAGCGAAGCCCAGAGCATTTTTTATGCATTATCTAAGACGCTTCCAGTACGTTGGGATAAGACTGTCATAGTTGTGATAGATGATGTTTGTGTGAACTGTCCGTATTTCCCTGAAAATGTTAGCGGAGGGACACTGCCTGCTAATGAGAGGGTCAAGAAAGTGCTGGAACTTGAGAGGAGAAGATTACAAGCTTGTTCATCAGCTTAGATTTCTTGATCCACTTACCAGCACATTGTAAGAGTGGCCAGCTTGTATAGCATCGAGCTGTAATTTTAGATTAACATTCTACATTTTGGATTGCAAATATGCTCTAGTATGTAATTTTGTGAGAATTTCTGTAGCTTCTAGAAAAAGGTTTATCAGATTTGATTAATCTGCTTTATATTTTTGTTTTAAAAAAGATATATATAGCCTTATTTTAGTTGCTTTAAAAAACCTAAATCTTAAGCCATCTGCATCACAATATCCGTCCAAAAATTTATATTTCGCAAAAAGAAACCGAAGCATTTAATGTGAAAATATGCATTAGTAATAGATCAATGCATGGAGCAATATGTACAACAGTTCGAAAATTACATATATTAATCATCATAAAGAAAACAAAAGCCACCAATGAAGTAGTCTCTATTTTATCCCACAAAAAACATGCTTAAAAACTCTTGGACAGATCTCAAAAAATAAAGAGAGATTCTTCAAATCAATAACATGCATACCGTTTTTGCTGATCGTAGCCAGCAATGTTGTCCCACGACACCACGTTATCCATGGGAACTCCAAAATTTTCATCAACCCCATACACTCTCACCCCCATGGCCTCTAAAGCAGAAATAGACTTTTCCAGTGAAGGTGTGCTTCTGCCATGATAGTTACTATCGCTCTTGAAGTTGTATAAGCCAGGATTCTTTCTAACTGATTTTTTTGCATCTCTTAAACCAGCCAACTTTAGCACGGTCACAAATGCATCAAGTTCTTTAAAAGTGAAGCCTCCTTCCTTTATAAATTCAATCTCCTAAATAAATAGATAGGCAAAGAAACTCTTTAGCAACATTGTGGCTAATTAGACCGGCACTGGAATAATAAGTTAAAAGAGGCTTTAAATCTTTACAGGTAGAAGAGCAAAAAAAAGGAAGGAAAGAAACTAACACAATACTCGGAGCCAAGAAGAGGTTCAAAAATAAGAACACAGAAATCATCCTTAGGTTTATTCATTTCACTATACAACTCTCTTCCATCCGTTCCGATCATCTTTTCAGGAGAAGTTAAAGTAAATTGCCAAGCAGCTGCACTGCAGCAAAAAAACATTAATAAATTACTTATCAACTACAACTGTCATCAGAAATCACTTATGTAATTAATTATAAAAGAATTAAAAAAACTATCTGAGACATATCATACTGAAAAGAACCAACTCATCTTAGGCAACAGATCAGAAACATTTGTGCTGCAAAAATTATGTGACAGCACACGGTTTAATTAAAAATTGCTAAAACCCAAAAATCAGCTTGATGGAGAGAATATTAATAACTGATATACAAATCAAAGGCATGCTAAAGTGAACATTATCAGTACTAATTGTAACAAGGACAAATGGTAAACACAAAATGTGCCTTACATGCCTACCTCTCAATCAGGATAGTGAGCGCATCATTTCTGAACTATTTCTAGATGCCACCGAGGTAGAATAAAAAAAAATCGCTACTTTGAAAAGATTCTTTCTGTAAAGTTCACAAGCACCTAGCTAGGTTCCTTTGTTCTGATGCCAATCAGTTACCATAAGAAGAGTAGGTAGTAAGCAAAAGAGTAGTCCATTTTCTAAGGAATTAACTTCATTCCATGGACTGAAATCCCATCCCCAGCCTAAAAGTGGAGAACATACAAATGATAACAATTGGAGAGAATTAATTCAATATTTTATTCCAATGTATATGTAGTTTATATGATCTTAGGGAATCTTCTAATAGGAAACATACAAAATCAGAGAAAAACAATTCACAAATTGACAAGTTCACAAAATTACAGCAGTCCAGTGATTAATAAGTAGCCAAGTAGGAATCCAGCGGATCAATATGGTTACACTAGAAGATTAAAAAAAAAACAGGGCATAAGACTTTACAAGTATGGGTCCCATTCGGCAGAAATGACACGGTTGAATAAATGGACATCATCCATTCCACGTTTATGAGGATATCAGCAAGTTATTCACATGTGGTTATAAACAACAAAAATATTAAACTATAATCAAACTTTTATTTTATAAAGTATCGCTCTTTAACATATTTGCATTTATGTGCCTGAAGGGACTTACGACCTTCAGAGAAGCTACTCCACAGACAGTCATGACGTCGTTTTCCTCGCTCGGCTCTGCTAGGGTTTCGCCCAANCTTTAATGCCAAAAGTATGGTATCTTCTATTTCTCTAAAGAACATTTAATCAAGTTCATGAATTTCTTCTCTCGGAATATAATAAATATTACTTTCAAGGAATGTAAATAAGACTATAAATGTGAAACATTCATGCAAATAAAGAGATTCACGATTCAATAATACACAAATAGATCAGATGAGAGCAATTGCAAAAGCAGTTTTCCTTGATGCATTCTTCCTAGTAAAGAAATTTACAAGTTGAAACAGTTGAGGGGAAGGTAAATCAAAAAGCAATTCCTGGAGAAAAGGTTACTTGAGCTAATATATCATGCTGCAAAGAATTCAGATTTTATAAACATAAAANTCCAAAAGCATACAGTTTAGTATTCTAGCTATTCTAGGATTTATAAAGAAAGATTTGCCCGCAGCATGTGAACCTAAAATTCTATTTTGATTTGTTCATTGCAAGACGGTTTTGATAATTCAAAAGATCATAAATGGCAAAAAACATCTATGCAAATCGGCTAACGATAACATGGATAAATAAATCGGATTAGGACAAAAATNGCACAAGATGTCTTTCCTGTCCCTGAAATCCAAAAGCATACAGTTTAGTATTCTAGCTATTCTAGGATTTATTAAGAAAGATTTGCCCGCAGCATGTGAAGCTAAAATTCTATTTTGATTTGTTCGTTGCAAGACGGTTTTGATAATTCAAAAGATCATAAATGGCAAAGAACATCTATGCGTATTGGCTAACGATAACATGGATAATTAAATCGGATTAGGACAAAAATTATAGTGCATACTGCAAGCAACAGGACTGACGGAACAAAAAAAAAAAACAAAAAAACAAAGGAATAGACATAATTTGCTCTTACATTATTCTATTCAAGCACTGAACTCCACTTCTCAAGGAAATTAAGAAACTGGTTAGCAGACTATTAAATCATATGCAAGTTTATGCTAATCTTTACTAAATATTACGTTGACCGCTTGAGATGTAACAAAAAAATCTGCAATGATTAAGTTTACAAGCTTAAGACGTTATTTCTTTCAGTAAGTACGATTCTAAAAGCAAAATGTACACTAAGTACGACCGGATCCATCCATACATTTCATACTCATACATGTAGTTTTATGACACCAAATCATAAAACCTTTTCTTTTTACTTTATACAGGTGACATACCTGGCGGACCTTCAAATAGAACTGCTCGAGGTCTATTTGACTCAAATTTTGAACGGGTACCACGAGCAATCTCATCATAGATCTCAGGGCGCTTTAATGCCAAAAGTATGGTATCTTCTATTTCTCTAAAGAACATTTAATCAAGTTCATGAATTTCTTCTCTTGGAATATAATAAATATTACTTTCAAGGAATGTAAATAAGACTATAAATGTGAAAAATTCATGCAAATAAAGAGATTCACGATTCAATAATACATAAATAGATCAGATGAGAGCAATTGCAAAAGCAGTTTTCCTTGATGCATTCTTCCTAGTAAAGAAATTCACAAGTTGAAACAGTTGTAAGCAGAAGGTAAATCAAAAAGCAATTCCTGGAGAAAAGGTTACTTAAGCAAATATATCATGCTGCAAAGAATTTAGCTTTCATAAACACAAACGTACATAGAGAGGGAAGGGGAGAAAAAAGGTGGTAGACTTCTGATATCATGGTTTTTAAAATAGAAAGAATCCAGCTTTCATAAACATAAGAATCTCTTGGAGCATATTTAAAGATAGATGACAGGACATTCCACCCATAGTATCTAATTGGAAACTGTAAATGTTTTATAATCATCTTCTTTGGTAATTTGAATTTATCAATAGTCAAATTTAGATAAGATTGCAAGTTGAAGAAGCTAAGAAGATACTTTCTTACTGTTTGTTTGAGTAAACTGCGTTTTGACATTCTTTTCAAAAAGATGTCGCTGAAATATGCGTTTTCCCACCACTCCTGGGGTGCGGTGACAGCTTTCTAGTTGCGTTCTGACTTTAAAAAATAACAAATTTTGTAAAAGCCACAACAACTTTTTGATAATCGGATTATTATCCAGCAGCTTCACAGCTGCTTTTTAATAAGTTGTAGCTGTCCCAAACAACCCTCATTTGGAATCAGGTAGCATATCCATTATTTCAACTGATCTAACCATGCCATAATTTGATAGTTGACGGCCTGGCTCTGGAAGTAGGGCGTCCGGTGCTCGTTATTTCTCCGTTTTGTTGACTGCACCCGCTTACGAGCGGATTTCGGGGATCTTCAACGGCAGAAGTAGAGAAGGGATGCAATGGACGCCTCCGTCGGCGAGGAGCTTTGGGTGGGCTTCCTCTTTTCTTTCATGACAACACTTGGCGAGGAATTCAAGGGGCAGATCATCACCTATGACCGCCCTATCAACATCGTCATCATTCAGGAGGGAGCTTCGAAGCCAGTCGGGCGCCGGAATATTCGTTTTCTTAAAACGACCTATATCAAGGATCACACTTCCCTGCGATGCGGCGATAACCTGCTTGACAGCAAAAAAATGTTTCCTCGATCTGGCAGTATTGCAAGCAAGGGAGGAAGCTACTTTAAGGCAAGCTGACATAGAAGCGCAGAGAATTGGTGTTGGTGTCACTAGCGAAGCCCAAAGCATTTTTTATGCATTATCTAAGTCGCTTCCAGTACGTTGGGATAAGACTATCATAGTTGTGATGGATGATGTTCGAGTGAACTGTCCGTATTTCCCTGAAAATGTTAGCGGAGGGACACCGCCTGCTAATGAGAGGGTNTCATGGTTTTTAAAATAGAAAGAATCCAGCTTTCATAAACATAAGAATCTCTTGGAGCATATTTAAAGATGGGACAGGACATTCCACCCATAGTATCTAATTGGAAACTGTAAATGTTTTTTAATCATCTTCTTTGGTAATTTGAACTTATCAATAGTCAAATTTAGATAAGATTGAAAGTTGAAGAAACTAAGAAGATACTTTCTTACTGTTTGTTTGAGTAAACTGCGTTTTGACAGTCTTTTCAAAAATATCGCTGAAATCTGCGTTTTCCCACCACTCCCAGCTAGGTGCGGTAACAGCTTTCTAGCTGCGTTCTGACTTTAAAAAAACAACAAATTTTGTAATAGCCACAACAGTTTTTTGATAATCAGATTATTATCCAACAGCTTCACAACTGCTTTTTAATAATCTGCAGCTGTTCCAAACAACCCTCATTTGGAATCAGGTAGCATATCCATTATTTCAACCGATCTAACCATGCCAGAATTTGATAGTTGACGGCCTGGCTCTGGAAGTAGGGCGTCCGGTGCTCGTTATTTCTCTGTTTTGTTGACTGCACCCGCTTATGAGCGGATTTCGGGGATCTTCAACGGCATAAGTAGAGAAGGGATGCAATGGACGCCTCCATCGGCGAGGAGCTTGGGGTGGGCTTCGTCTTTTCTTTCATGACAACACTTGGCGAGGAATTCGAGGGGAAGATCATCACCTATGACCGCCCTACCAACATCGTCATCATTCAGCAGGGATCTTCGAAGCCAGGCGGGCGCCGGAATATTCGTTTTCTTAAAACGACCTATATCAAGGATCACACTTCCCTGCGATGCGGCGATAACTCGCTTGACAACAAAAATGTTTCCTCGATCTGGCAGTATTGCAAGCAAGGGAGGAAGCTACTTTAAGGCAAGCTGAAATAGAAGCAGAGAGAATTGGTGTTGGTGTCACTAGTGAAGCCCAGAGCATTTTTGATGCATTATCTAAGACGCTTCCAGTACACTGGGATAAGACTGTCATAGTTGTGATGGATGATGTTCGAGTGAACTGTCCGTATTTCCCTGAAAATGTTAGCGGAGGGACACCGCCTGCTAATGAGAGGGTCAAGAAAGTGCTGGAACTTGAGAGTAGAAGATTACAAGCTTGTTCATCAGCTTAGATTTCTTGATCCACTACCAGCACATTGTAAGAGTGGCCGGCTTGCATAGCATCGAGCTGTAATTTTAGATTAACATTCTACATTTTGGATTGCAAATATGCTCTAGTATGTAATTTTGTGAGAATTTCTGTAGCTTCTAGAAAAAGGTTTATCAAATTTGATTAATCTGCTTTATATTTTTGTTTTAAAAAATATATATATAGCCTTATTTTAGTTGCTTTAAAAAACCTAAATCTTAAGCCATCTGCATCACAATATCCGTCCAAAAATTTATATTTCGCAAAAAGAAACCGAAGCATTTAATGTGAAAATATGCATTAGTAATAGATCAATGCATGGAGCAATATGTACAACAGTTCGAAAATTACATATATTAATCATCATAAAGAAAACAAAAGCCACCAATGAAGTAGTCTCTATTTTATCCCACAAAAAACATGCTTAAAAACTCTTGGACAGATCTCAAAAAATAAAGAGAGAATCTTCAAATCAATAACATGCATACCGTTTTTGCTGATCGTAGCCAGCAATGTTGTCCCACGACACCATGTTATCCATGGGAACTCCAAAGTTTTCATCAACCCCATACACTCTCACCCCCATGGCCTCTAAAGCAGAAATAGACTTTTCCAGTGAAGGTGTGCTTCTGCCATGATAGTTACTATCGCTCTTGAAGTTGTATAAGCCAGGATTCTTTCTAACTGATTTTTTTGCATCTCTTAAACCAGCCAACTTTAGCACGGTCACAAATGCATCAAGTTCTTTAAAAGTGAAGCCTCCTTCCTTTATAAATTCAATCTCCTAAATAAATAGATAGGCAAAGAAACTCTTTAGCAACATTGTGGCTAATTAGACCGGCACTGGAATAATAAGTTAAAAGAGGCTTTAAATCTTTACAGGTAGAAGAGCAAAAAAAAGGAAGGAAAGAAACTAACACAATACTCGGAGCCAAGAAGAGGTTCAAAAATAAGAACACAGAAATCATCCTTAGGTTTATTCATTTCACTATACAATTCTCTTCCATCCGTTCCGATCATCTTTTCAGGAGAAGTTAAAGTAAATTGCCAAGCAGCTGCAC
Source organism: Phalaenopsis hybrid cultivar (assembly GCA_002079205.1). NCBI lineage: Eukaryota > Viridiplantae > Streptophyta > Magnoliopsida > Asparagales > Orchidaceae > Phalaenopsis > Phalaenopsis hybrid cultivar. Next base: position 25,232 of record JXCR01123387.1, on the reverse strand, counting down.
TGCAGCAAAAAAACATTAATAAATTACTTATCAACTACAACTGTCATCAGAAATCACTTATGTAATTAATTATAAAAGAATTAAAAAAACTATCTGAGACATATCATACTGAAAAGAACCAACTCATCTTAGGCAACAGATCAGAAACATTTGTGCTGCAAAAATTATGTGACAGCACACGGTTTAATTAAAAATTGCTAAAACCCAAAAATCAGCTTGATGGAGAGAATATTAATAACTGATATACAAATCAAAGGCATGCTAAAGTGAACATTATCAGTACTAATTGTAACAAGGACAAATGGTAAACACAAAATGTGCCTTACATGCCTACCTCTCAATCAGGATAGTGAGCGCATCATTTCTGAACTATTTCTAGATGCCACCGAGGTAGAATAAAAAAAAATCNACAGTCACGAATGCATCAAGTTCTTTAAAAGTGAAGCTTCCTTCCTTTATAAATTCAATCTCCTAAATAAATAGATAGGCAAAGAAACTCTTAAGCAACATTGTGGCTAATTAGAACGGCACTAGAATAATAAGTTAAAAGAGGCTTTAAATCCTTACAGGTAGAAGAGCAAAAAAAAGGAAGGAAAGAAACTAACACAATACTCGGAGCCAAGAAGAGGTTCAAAAATAAGAACACAGAAATCATCCTTAGGTTTATTCATTTCACTATACAATTCTCTTCCATCCGTTCCGATCATCTTTTCAGGAGAAGTTAAAGTAAATTGCCAAGCAGCTGCACTGCAGTAAAAAAACATTAATCAATTACTTATCAACTGCAACTGTCATCAGAAATCACTTATGTAATTAATTATAAAAGGATTAAAAAAACTATCTGAGACATATCATACTGAAAAGAGCCAACTCATCTTAGGCAACAGATCAGAAACATTTGTGTTGCAAAAATTATGTGACAGCACACGGTCTAATTAAAAATTGCTAAAACCCAAAAATCAGCTTGATGAAGAGAATATTAATAACGAATATACAAATCAAAGGCATGCTAAAGTGAACATTATCAGTACTAATTGTAACAAGGACAAATGGTAAACACAAAATGTGCCTTACATGCCTACCTCTCAATCAGGATAGTGAGCGCATCATTTCTGAACTATTTCTAGATGCCACCGAGGTAGAATCAAAAAAATTCATGCTACTTTGAAAAGATTCTTTCTGTAAACTTCGCAAGTGCCTAGCTAGGTTCCTTTGTTGTGACGCCAATCAGTTACCATAAGACGGGTAGGTAGTAAGCAAAAGAGTTGTCCATTTTATAAGGAATTAACTTCATTCCATGGACTGAAATCCCATCCCCAGCCTAAAAGTGGAGAACATACAAATGATAACAATTGGAGAGAATTAATTCAATATTTTATTCCAATGTATATGTAGTTTATATGATCTTAGGGAATCTTCTAATAGGAAACATACAAAATCAGAGAAAAACAATTCACAAATTGATAAGTTCACAAAATTACAGCAGTCCAGTGATTAATAAGTAGCCAAGTAGGGATCCAGCGGATCAATATGGTTACACTAAAAGATTAAAAAAAAAAGAGGGCATAAGACTTTAGAAGTATGGGTCCCATTCGGCAGAAATGACACGGTTGAATAAATGGACATCATCCATTCCACGTTTATGAGGATATCAGCAAGTTATTCACATGTGGTTATAAAAAACAAAAATATTAAACTATAATCAAACATTTCTTTTATAAAGTATCGCTCTTTAACATATTTGCATTTATGTACCTGAAGGGACTTACGACCGATGGCGAACCCTAGCAACAGTTACGACTTCGTCGTTTCCTCTCGGCGTCTTCGCACTCGATTCCATTCGTCTCCCCTGCTTCTTCTCCGGCTCTGAGACGAGGCTCGGCTCCTGTCTTCCGGTCTCGCGAGCTTCCCTAGCTCGGGTACAACTCACGCGTTTTGTGGCTCAGTCTCGCGGGTACTACTCGCGATTTCTGCGTTCTCTGCGCTCGTCCCGTCTCACAGCGTCCTCCCCTTTCTTAGCTTCGGCAATTTCGACGTGAATTTTTCCCTCGTCTGCTTTCTTCTCTGAACGTCGCACCTATCTTTGAGGATGACTTCGAACAAATCGTATGCAGCTGCCCTTGCCAGTGTCCACGCCTCAGGCACACCAAAATCGTCATCTTTCCCTCCTTCGTTTGAGTGGGCGGAGGACATCAAGAAATCTGGTAGGAAGAATGAGAAGTTTGTCATATTTTTTACAGAAGCTGAAAGCATTCAACTTGTTTCCTCCTGTCGTCTGAATTTGGTTGGGAAATTTCTATATGGTCATCCCAAAATGGAGCTCGTTCGCAAAGACTTTGAACTTATGCACCTTGTTGAAGAATAAAAAATTGGACTATTAGATGGGAGATACATTCTTATTCAAATTAGTAATGAAGAAGATTACATGCGCTTATTTGCTAGAAGGATAATATGGATTGATAACAGAGCAATAAAAATTCTGAAATGGTCTGTGGATTTTGACCCACAGACAGAACCCCCAATCATTCCGGTTTGGATTCGCCTCCCTGGTCTGAAATTTTATTCTTTTTCTCAAAAAGTATTGTATTTTATTGCCTCAGCTTATGGGAAGTCACTCAAGACGGACATTCCTACTTTTAATATGTCCCGTCCTTCTGAAGCCAGAGTACTTATTGAAAGAGACATCACTTCACCCGCTTCTGAGGAAATCTAGTTGAGCACACAACACCATGGATATTGACAGAAAGTAGAGATTGAACATTTTCTGTCGTATTGTTCGAACTGTCGTATGTTCGGACACTCCAATTCTCAATGTCACCATCTACACCCCCAACTCAGACCAAAAAAGCAAACTGCTCCGCTAGAGGTTGTGATTCCATCTCCTAATCAGCTCCTATTTTTTGACACAATTGATCATCAGAAGGATATCTCGAACGACGACACTATCCCCGCAGGTAATATGACAACTATTCAGTCCCCAGTTATAGCTCCCTCGTCTTTGGAACCTCCTATTGTGGGGGAGAGGGAGTTTCTTCGGACCCTGCTTGCCCTAGAACCTATCACTGATAATATAGGTGGAAATACTTCTACCAGTTCGATACCGCCTCATCAGGTCCAGAAAGAAATTAATATTACTCAGGCTCATGGGGATCAAGACGTGCAACGACCTACACCTGTCCGAACACCTTTGGAATCTACTAATCAGATGAGAAAGGACAGGTTTACACATCCGGGGTAGGCGTTCGTTACTGTTTCTTTCCTCAAGAATTTCATGATGCACGTGAATCTGGAGGTGGTTATACCTTTATTAAAAAACTGAAAAAAAAGAATGGCAAACCCGCTTTGTTTCTCACTGATGAGGAAACAACTATATTGGCTTCAACATGTAGATATACTCTTGTTGGAAAATTTCCGTATAGAAATCCCAAGCTTGAGATTATTAGAAAGCATTTCGATTCTCTTATGCTCACAGGGAGCTGGAAAGTTGGTTCGCTAGATGGTCGTCACGTTCTCATTCAACTCTCAAATGATGCGGATTATACCCAACTATTTGCTCAAAAAGTTCTCAAAATCGATAATCGCTTTATGAAAATTCTGAGATGGATAATGGATTTTAATCCTAAATTAGAACCTCTTATTATTCCGGTTTGGCTTAATTTTCCAGGGCTCAAGGTGCATCTCTTCAATTAGCAACCGCCTTTGGGAAACCGCTGAAGATCTATACTCTCACGCTTGATACAACCAGGCCATCTGAAGCTTGTGTGCTTGTAGAGCGCGACATCACTCAACCCTTTTCAGGGGAGATTTGGATTGGCTCCCCTCATCAGGGTTATTGGCAGAAGATTGTGATGGGACCTCATCCCCAATACTGCTCTCACTGTGGAATGTTTGGTCATAGCTCTTCATCCTGTTATCGGTTGCATCCCCATCTACGGTCGGCTGTAGCCCCCCACCTCCTGTTTCTCAGCACACTTCTGCGGAGGTTATACCCTCTTTCTCACTGCTCGTGATACCTACTGCTATGCCCATGGCGGATACAGTGCAAAATGGTTTGCCTACTGATATTGTTTCAGACAATGTTGATAAGGGACGTTTGTTGGAGGAGAGTCAGGTGGTTGCCCCTAGAAGGCAGGACGCGGTCACCGTCCCTTCTACTGGAGTGGACATACTATCCTCTCAAGCTCTACCTACCTTGGAGGGTGCTCAGGCTCCCCTCTATGAGGTGATTGAAGATAGGCATGAAGTGAACATTCATATTCAGATGACAGAAAATGTGTCTCCTAATACTAATGAGGAAAATTTAGAGCCAAACACAAATCATCTTACTGCTATTAATCAGTTAGTAGAACTACCTGTTCAGAGGTCAAGTATTTCCCAAGTATCGGAAGACTGTCCTACACAAACTCAAAAACTCATCGCTGCAACAGTCTTTCCTTCTACGGATCAAACTGAACAGTCTTCCGAATAAGAATGACAAGTTTACACTTATCGGTGGAGGAAGAAGGTCGGAGACACTGTTCAGCTTGGAAACTTAATGAATGATACATTGGTCACTCCTGGCAATGGAACAACACTTCAGAGTTTTCTATCTGGATTCGCTCCAAGAACCAGAGGAAGAGGGTCTTTAGCCAGCCAGACTGACTGCATTACTGTGGAGGGAAGTTTTTGACTTTCTTGAAGAGTGAAGGACGGAGAATGGCTATTAAGGACTGCCTCATCCATAGACACTTGTTTTTGCATGTTTTCTTTTTATTTGAGTCTTTTGTATCTTTTTTGTTGGGAAATCTTGGTACCATGTATCGTATGAGTAGAACATCATTTATTGGGTCATCTCATGCAACTTTTTGTATCCTTTTTTATTTTAATATAATTTGTGCTAGGGCATCAAGCTTTTCCCATAATAAAAAATTATAGGTGAATGAACATTGTTAAAATTTCTGCCAAAGAAAATTTGTTAATCATAATATAGATGTGGCGACATCCAACTTTGGCTTGATAACAGAGAAAGTAAGACAAGCAAAATCGTTTAGAAGATGCTTATATATATGAACCTTTATTATCAATTTCCTCCAAGACTTATAATAAATCTCAAAACAGAGAGAAGAAAAAAGGAACTCCTTACTCCAAATGGCCAAAAAAATGCATGCATAAGCCTAGAGAAAATTTCTGCAGCACCTCCTTGCACCAAAATTTCGGCCAACCCCTAAAGACCTCCCCAGATGAGGTTTTTTATAGGCGATGAAGGAATAAACCACCACCTACCAGCCCCAATGTGGCCAAATGGGATGATGGGAGAGGAGGAGGAGCATTTGTGAGGAAATGCGACGCAGGGGATAGGAAGGGTCGGACAAGGGGCAGCTCGCGACTGGCGAGCCGCTAGGTCTTGCGGGGATCAAGAGGGCGAGCCGCGAGTGGGAGAAGAGGAGGGCGAGCCTGTTCGCGAACAACAGAGGAGACATGGGAGCTAGGGCTTTGCTCAGGCAGCCTCGGGTGTGGCCGATCGCGGGAGCTAGGGCACGAGGGGGGTGAGCCAGGCTTCAATAGAGTCGTGACTGGGAAGAAGGGAGGGAGGCTAGCGCGATTTAGGTGAAATAAGGTTTAAAATAAAGATTTCTTTTATTTTTATTATTTTATTATATTATACTATTTAAGTATATTAATTAACGTGTAATTTATTCGTGCTCGGAACCTTAGCAAAGTGGATATTCTTCTTGGGTAAAATTGACGCTCCGGACGTGTCGGCGCAGTCTGTTTCATCATCTGAGGTCGTTCGAACAAATTCATCGATTTGTGTGTGATTTGCTTGTGTGCGGAATTATGGCAAAATGAATGTCCTCTCTAGCTGAAATCAACGTCCCAGACGCACCGACGCAGTTCATTTCGTCATCGGGGGTCGTCCGGACAAGTTCACATTTTTCATCCTGTGTGTGTGACTGTGTTGATAAAGTCTTAAAGAGGTTTTCCTAGGGCTTGAGATCTTATTGAGAACTCTCTTTGGGCCTCCAAAAGTTGTTCGTTAACCACTCAACCAAATGATGTGGTTTGAGACCACCCAAGCGAGGCACCACAAGAGAATAGGGAAGAGATTCGAATTTCTTAAAAGGGATGGGTCCCAGCTCCCCCTCTAAGATAGTCGATAGGAAGTCTTAGAGCTACATCCTAGGATCTANATATATATATATATAAAGACTAAATTAAACATAATTTAAAAGATTATAGTAATAAAATATATTATCAAGGGCATTTTCAAACTAAGTGTGGAAGCTCTAAACCAACTAAATGCAGATATAAGTGCGTTGACTATCTTTGTAGAAAATGAACTCCTATAGTCATCAAGAACTCTCCCACTGATGCTAAAAGTAGATTCTGAAGCTACTGTTGTTATTGGAATTGATAAAATATCCTTAGTCGTTTAAGATAAACATGAATATTTAAGATTGCTCAATTTCTATCACTCAAGAATATCAAATTGATCATTATTGGCCAAAAATAAACCCTCCCCAAGTTATATTTGCAAATCTGATTTTGAAAGTTAAGCGGACCCCGATGATACCACAAAATCCGTAAATCCAAGCATACAATCAAAATTTTGTGAAATGTCACTTGGAAAATTCAAAGATCCACTAACATTTGATATACTAGAGTTTGCAAAATCAAGTGTATATTTATTATATATACTTGAAAGAGTATTTTCAACCTCTTGAATTTTTGAGTTGAGTTCAATGGATGAATATATTTTTGAAAACGTATAATGAAGAAACTTAAATTTCGGTCGAGAGCATAGCATGGCCGCCACAAAAATAAGAAAATTACACTCAGCCATTAATTATCAAACTTAATTTTCATTGCAATGGTCGCTCCTTTGATATAATCATCGGAAGAAGAAGACTCCATTAACAACTTCTTCACATGCATGAAAAGAAAATATTGGATGTTGGGTATGAACTTGAAATAATTTTTGTTACACTAAAAAAAATGACAATAAACTTCCTTAATTTATCATGCCTCTCTCAGTCTATATGAGATGACAACGATTTGTAATTGCTATCTCGAGTTGCATATTGACTAGATTCAAGCATTAGATAGGCCGAGTTCCATCTTGTTGGCACATCAATAGATAATCCCTTACCCTAACTATTTAGAGACCTCAACAAATTTGTGGAGTGTCATTGGTAGCTTCTTCGAATATTTGACGAACTCTCGTATTTGATGAATTATGCTTTGAACCTCTTTCAAGCCCACTTGAACCATGATGTTTAATATACGAGCCCAACATCTAACGTGGAAGAAAGAAACCTGAAAATGCAGCTTATCTTTCGATTGAAAATTAGCTCTAAGAGAGCTAGCGACAACATTATTTTTAGTGGTGTTGTCCAAGATTATCGTGGACACTTTATATTGAAGATTCCAATCAAGTAAACAACTAGATCTAGCATCATAAATATAAGTACCACTATGAGGTAGTTCTAATTCAATAAAATTAATGATTCTTTTTTATAAATTTTAATAATCGTCAATATAATGAAGAGTCATACGCATATAATCAACTTTTTGATTTGAAGTCCAAATTACACTCACCCCATTATTTATCACTTAATTTTCATTGCAATGGTTGCTCCTTTAATATAATCATCGGAAGAAGAAGACTCCTCCATTAACAACTTCTTCAAATGGATGACAAGAAAACATTGGATGTTGGGTATGAAGAACCAGAAATAATTTTTGTTACACTACAAAAAAATGACAACAAATTTAGTTAATTTCTCATGCCTCTCCCCGTCTATATTAGATGACAACCATTTGTAATTGCTATCTGGAACTGCATATTAACTAAAAACAATTCTATAAGAAAAAATAGATTCAAGCATTAAATAGGTCGAGTTCCATCTTGTTGGCACATCAATAGATAATCCCTTAGTGGCTGAAACTCCCAAGTGTTTAGAGACCTCAACAAACTTGTGNGACGGACTCTCGTATTGGATGAATTATGCTTTGAACCTCTTTCATACACCTTCATACAATCATTTTTAATAGTATTTGTGGACACCCTCTCATAATGGGGGTTTAATGATTTCAACAAGATATTAAACCACAAATGCTCAATTATCATAATTGGGTATTAATGCACGATTATTATTCTGACAATTATTTCTCTTATTCGATGTTGATCATAATTCTTTGGGTCATGGATGATAAGAATCTCAATATCTGCACTAGTATCATGAGACAACAAGTTAAGGGTTTTTTATCTTTTATCTTATGAATCGATGTGTTTATTCTTTCTTTTGATTTTTTTACAATCTTTGACATGCCTAAGTAGTTGTGAAGTGGTGTCACTCATTGGTTTATGAAATTTGGTATGACAGCATATACATTGCCAAAAAGGTGTTGCAGCTCCTTTGGTTGTAAATTCTATCTCAACAAAGTACTCCCAAATCAAGAATTTCCTCTTTCTTGCCTTTTTAGTCAGAACTTCTACATTATTTGTTTCAACTACTATATTTGATTCTCTTGAAACAATAATCGGATTTTTACTATTATTTTCAACTTTAACGACAATTTCATTAGCAGATGAAGCACTTTGAGAAAGATCTAAATTTGACATTGCAACACACTACATAAAAAATGAAATAGATCATTCTATGCACTTCAAGATCCACCAACCACTAAATAAACCATAAAACATCAAATATTGCATAAGTTTGAAACTCTCAACATCATGAGCGACTAAGCGTGATAAATCATGGATCAAAATAGAAATGAATGAATACTCATAACTACTTTTGAAGTGCTAACATTTATTATACTAAAAACCAGAACATGACTGAAAGTTGGTGGACAGTTGGTGTGCATTAATTCTTCTAGATAAGAGCAAACCAACATCATCGACTATTCACAAATCAAATACATGTGTGAAACACAGTTCAAAAAAGCATAGAGATTGAATGCAATTTTTATTTATTTACATATCAAACACCTAAACTTTAATAGTTACATGCATGATACTCAAATCCTTGACATAAGAATTGTATGTAATTGTAAATATGAAAGTTTAGGTGCTAGATCTGTAAATATATAAGAATTCTATGGTATGCATGTGAATTTTTCTTGATTGAAATAAAGTAAAGAACGGTGCTGAAACATGTATACATAGCTCAATACATAACACAAAAAAAACACAAAACACAATGAGCATATTGAAAGAGAGATTTGATTAAAAATATATATTTATAATCTTCCACCGTTCCACGGCAGGGTTAAATTGGAAAGGCAAGCCTACCAAGTTATTTCTAACGGTTTACGGTGTTTGCACCAAGCCTCATCTATAAAACCATTCAAAATCCATATATATCATAAAATAATTTAGAAAATAGATCAGAAAATAGAAAAAAAAAAGTCTAAGAGAGAAATATATCCGAAAATAGTAAGCAAGACAAACTATACTTTTGATTTCAAGACCGAAAGAAGAGACAGGAGTCACAAGAGCAACGATACTAACTATAAGCAACGACCAAACCAGAGAGAAGGCAAACCCAACTCTCGGATTTTGCTCCCTTCTGCCTCATTGAGAACTCGAGACCGAAATAAGAGACGAGAGTCGAGAAGATAGGTTACGCTCAAGAAGAGAGGAAGGGACTGAGAGGCGGCCACGATAGAGAAATTAGGTTTCGGGTGATTTCGCTTGTGTCATTTAAAATTTTATACGAGAAATTTTTTTCGTAAAATTCATTTTTAATAAAATTTAATAACTTAATATTTGTTTTATTTTAATTTTTTAGTTATTATGAATTTAATCTTTTATAAATTTTTGTTAGATTATTTAAAAATAATACACATCATATATATATACTAAAGAAATGACCAAAGGCTATTGGACGAGCCCCGACCATCCCTAGGTATGTTAAATATTTGAGTACCACACCCTACATACGGGGGCAATCGAACCCCTGACCTGATATTTTTAAACGAGTCGAACCTTGGCTCGCTAAGCTCAGCTCATTGACACCCCTAATCATTAGTCTCATTGCACATTTACATCGCTCAAGCTAAATTTTAGGAATAAATTCACAAATTTTCAGTGCCATAATCTAAATTCAGCTTTTACACTAGATATTACTACAATACTTTATTTTGCTTTCAAAGCTCAAGGCACAAAATGCAATACAACACGCGATGACTTATTTTTGCTTCAAAACCGAAAGCAAAACAACGCTTTCATTAACTAAAATGCTTATAACTTATAATAAATATAGTAAAAATAGCAATACGTTCATTAACAATTATAGAACATGGAACTAAAATGCTTATAACTTATAATAAATATAATAAAAATAGCAATACGTTCATTAACAATTATAGAACATGGAACTAAAATGCTTATAACTTATAAAAATATAATAAAAATAACAATACATTCATTAACAATTATAGAACATGGAATATCTATAAGGTCATTTAAAACTTTATATAGAATAGAAAAGAAATATGATGCACATATATAATTTAACGATAAACATCAAGGGTGTACTAGGGGTTCCAAAACTGACCCGCCGTGTCAACTTGAGGCAAACCTAATTATAAATATCAGGGTTCAGCTTGGCCCGAATAATTTTTGGGCAGGGTTTGGGTTGGGAATCCTAACCCATTTAACTTTTCGAGTCGAGTTTTGATTGAGCTGCCTACCCAAAATTGACCTGAATATAACATGTTAACTCCAAATCAACCCGCCAACCCGAAATTGACCCGACATAGACCCGAATTTGACCGTAATAGTTGTTATATGTTTAATGGGTTATATGGGTCGGGTTTGTAACGGGTTGGTTTCAAGTTGGGTCTTAGTCAAGCAGTTTCGAGTCGTGTCAATTTTAAGTTATACCTAAACCCGACCCGCATACCAGATTTAACACTTCTAGGGTGTACCAACAAATTCAAATTTCAATCAATTTCTAAATTCTAAAAATTATAATATATTGAGACTTGAATGACAAAAAAGGTAAAATTTGTTGTAAATCATAATACAAATTAAGCTTTAATGCATAAAATATATTAAAGGGGTCTCAAGAATCATAAGACAAACTAAGAAAATACATTAGTCATCTTCTCTTTCATTCAGTAGGCCAATCTCTCTCTTATTGGCATACTCTCATTAGGCTCACCAAATTTTTATTAGATTTTCATTTAGACTACTTAACTGGATTAATTGATTGATGCCACGTCATTATAAGCCTTTCTCATAGAACCACCAATCACCTTCATCTAGCTTGGTTTTCCACAACTTTGATCATGTTTGTTCAACCAATCCACTTTATACTCTTTGAATTTTAATTTTAATAAACTTTTATAAGTGAATTCTGACGTTCCACGTCTTTTGAGACTTTGGACAAAGTTTTAGGTGAAATAGCATTAAATTATCGTTGAAATTGAAATGTGGATTGGCTTAGAGTCATGTGGTTATTGAAAAAAAGATAGTTTTTAAAGGCTGCTAGCCATATTGTTCGCAGTTTTTTTAGATAAATTTTCTCATGTATTTCAAGCTCATCCAAATTTGAGGGATTCAAATGTTTAAGAGCATTAAGAACATTCAAATAGTTAGAGATTAGCTACTAACACGTTAATTATCGCCGCAACATTATCACTTTATGTTTGCTTTTAAAATTTGGAACCAACTGATTTTCTCAGGATCGTGAGCCTATTGTGCCTTCTCCGCTAGCCTCACACATATTTTCTACAGCTATTGAGCATAAAACTCAAAATTTTAGCTCTCTAATTGGGGTCATTTTCCTTATCCCTTCATTTGACAAAGGCGTGCATTTTCATGATGATCNCTCCGCTAGCCTCACACATATTTTCTACAGCTATTGAGCATAAAACTCAAAATTTTAGCTCTCTAATTGGGGCCATTTTCCTTATCCCTTCATTTGACAAAGGTGCGCATTTTCATGATGATCAACAATCAAAAGCAAAGTAAGGGAGTAGTTTGAGTCATCACTTTACGGTGAATGTGAGATTTAAAATTTTGTACCATATGAAAATATAAGCAAAATAAAATATAACAACATTCATCATCTTTCCCCGAGCTTCAAGCAAGGAGATCCAATTGAGTTCTTAGTCTTTTTAGTTAGTTCCACATACTAATGGATGTACCAACATTTTGTTTCCTAATATGTTTGCACTTCTAAAACTTCTTTTAAACCCTGTTAATTCTAGTTAATTATCTTGATTAAAACCCCATCATTTTGCTGCTATAATATTATGTTTAAAATAGGGTCAGCCTTTTTGCAACTGAAATTTAATCCACAATAGAGATAAGAAATTCAAAGTATAATAATTAATTATAAATTTCATATAGTTTTGGCAATAGTTTTTCTTAAGCTTTATATTATAATTATAAAACAAATTAAGAGAGAAATATGATGCATCAGCCCCAAATATGAAAAAATTGGCTATTAAAAATTTAGTCTCGACTTGCAGTGATACTAGGTCTAAAATGAAACTAAAGTATCATCAAGCAAGTNCTTTGGACAAAGTTTTGGGTGAAATAGCATTAAATTATCGTTGAAATTAAAATGTGGATTGGCTTAGAGTCATGTGGTAATTGAAAAAAAGATAGTTTTTAAAGGCTGCTAGCCATATTGTTTTTTTAGATAAATTTTCTCAAGTATTTCAAGCTCATCCAAATTTGAGGGATTCAAATGTTTAAGAGCATTAAGAACATTCAAATAGTTAGAGATTAGCTACTAACACGTTAATTATCGCCGCAACATTATCACTTTATGTTTGCTTTTAAAATTTGGAACCAACTGATTTTCTCAGGATCGTGAGCCTATTGTGCCTTCTCCGCTAGTCTCACACATATATTTTCTACAGCTATTGAGCATAAAACTCAAAATTTTAGCTCTCTAATTGAGGTCATTTTCCTTATCCCTTCATTTGACAAAGGCACGCATTTTCATGATGGTAAACAATCAAAAGCAAAGTAAGGGAGTAGTTTGAGTCATCACTTTATGGTGAATGTGAGATTTAAAATTTTGTACCATATGAAAATATAAGCAAAATAAAATATAACAACATTCATCATCATTCCCCGAGCTTCAAGCAAGCAGATCGAATTGAGTTCTTAGTCTTTTTAGTTAGTTCCACATACTAATGGATGCACCAACATTTTGTTTCCTAATATGTTTGCACTTCTAAAACTTCTTTTAAACCCTGTCAATTCTAGTTAATTATCTTGATTAAAATCCCATCCTTTTGCTGCTATAATATTATGTTTAAAATAGGGTCAGCCTTTCTGCAACTGAAATTTAATCCACAATAGAGATAAGAAATTCGAAGTATAATAAGTAATTATAAATTTCATATAGTTTTGGTAATAGTTTTTCTTAAGCTTTATGTTATAATTATAAAACAAATTAAGAGAGAAATATGATGCATCAGCCCCAAATATGAAAAAATTGGCTATTAAAAATTTAGTCTCGACTTGCAGTGATACTAGGTCTAAAATGAAACTAAAGTATCATCAAGCAAGTAAATAATTTATGAATTCTGAATATATTATATATTCCGCATGTTTTATATATTTTTTACAACTTTTTTCTGTAGATTCACTCAAAAAAGAGAAATCAATCCGATCAAAAGCATTTAAATGACTTGATATTTATAAAGTACACTTAAAACTTTCAGAAGAAATTCAATTTTAGAAATGTAATTGATCCAATTAATTTGGATTATACTAATAAAATTTGTGACTGGTTGACTAAGAAAATAGATAATGCTGATATGAAATGTTTTAGTGATGAATGACTAACTAGAGATAAATTGAAGAGGCATAATTTGATTGCTAATTAAATATAAATTTTAGTAGGTAAAAAATAATGAGGTCCATCCTTGAAAAAAGATAGTTCATCAACCTGCATCTGCTCATGTTGTTGCTCAGGAATGAGAAACTGAGATTGACTCACCAGAAGAAGAAAGAAATGTTTAAGATGAGGAAAATCTACCTGGAAGAGAGAGAAATTATTAAAATTATAGAAAGTGATGACTAAAAAATTCATGTGCTTTATGAAACTTGGGATTTTATGCATTTATCTTTAGCATTTACAATGTCAATTAAATATATATTTATGCAACTTGAAGTTCCTAAAATTTATATCAAACTATAATGTTAGTTTTATTTTTTTTCTATTGAATAATATAAATTATTAGAAATTTCAATTGACCGCCATCAAATTAAGTAGGTGCATCATATTTCTATTCAATTTTGAAGTCATCATATGTTATTGAATGTATCATTATATTTGTTGAAAATTATTACTTGATGTGATTTAAATTTAATGAAATAAATATCTACCATGTATGCATAAAATAACTCACCTCTATCCAAATTCATCCATGTAAATTAAACCCATATTGGGGTCAAGATTAAACTCTATAGTAACATAAGATAGGACATAAAAAAGGCATAACCAGTGCAAGGAGATATTTGAAGTGCAAGGCTAAAAGAGGAGTTGATGGATCCTCTATTTCAAAGAGACTACTTCACTCAAATCTGAAACCTCTAGAATAATTTAGCAATCACTTAACCGTTGTAGGTTAGTTGTAAAAAATTTCAGGCTTTTTGGGATCAATTTTTTTCTTCTAAAACAAATTTGTTCAAACTTGTCCAAAATGGCAACCATCCCTACCACTTCGGAAAACTTTGCAGAAGTTCGAAGGGAGTAGAGCAAAAGAAAGTTGATAATGACAAACAATCACACATCATCTGTTGAAAGATCAACCTTGAACACTCAAAATTTCTCTCAAAATAACAAGCTCAGAAATGGATGATCTTGGTGCTGTCATTGTAAGAAACCTAGCCATATGAAGGGAAAATGTTGAATTTTACACTATAAACCTACAAATTGGAAGTCATGTAATGGAAGAAATGACATTAAGAACCAAACAAATCTTATTCTCACAACCAACAACAACTCATAATTCAACCCGTTTACCAGGTGCAAGTTGAAGTACTATAAAAAATGTTTAGGAATAGTTACAGTTCTATATATGCATCACAATCCTCTGTCGAACAACCTATTAGCCTGTTAGCACATCAATGTATCTTATCCTATGATTGTATTATCCAAAGCAATAAATTATAATCCTCCGAAATATAAGTTCATACGACGGAGATATCAATATATTCAAAAATTACAATCCATGTAGTAGCCATTCTGCAATTCGAATAATTGATGGTTCGCTATCACCATAGCAGGAACTAAGTTTGTCGATTTGACAAAGGATTTTCATCTCTACATTGTTCTTTATGTTCTAAAATTAAACTGCAATCTACTCTCAATCAACAAACTTATTTGTAACCTAAAATGTGCTAGTAACTTAAATTTTAATTGTTATTATTTTTAGGTAGTGAATTCAGGGAAGATGACTGACAATTTTGAGATGCATGATGGTCTATACTTCTAAAAGAAAATAACTTCATAGATAGACAATGTCATCCGCCAAATTATTTCTAACTACAGTACAAATTTTATCAATATAACTTCAGTTGAAAGTCAAGTCATGCTGAGTCATTATCGTCTTAGTCATCCATAAAAAAGATGTTTCCATATTTATTTAACATTAAAAAAATCTAATGTTATCAATATGAAATTTGCCAACTTGGAGAACATACCAAATGTGTATAGTCTAAATTGCAATGCAAGCCTTCACATCCTTTTTCTTTAATTCACGGCGATCTCTGCGGGGCCCTCAAAAGTAAATAATTTAAATATGGCACAATGGTTTGTATCATTCACAAAAGATCACACAAGAACAACATAGATATTTCTTATAAAAGNTTAAAACAAATTTGTTCAAACTTGTCCAAAATGGCAACCATCCCTACCACTTGGGAAAACTTTGCAAAAGTTCGAAGGGAGTAGAGCAAAAGAAAGTTGATAATGACAAACAATCACGCATCATCTGTTGAAAGATCAAACTTGAACACTCAAATTTTCTCTCAAAATAACAAGCTCAAAAATGGATGATCTTGGTGCTGTCATTGTAAGAAACCAAGCCATATGAAGGGAAAATGTTGAATTTTACATTATAAACCTACAGATTGGAAGTCATCTAATGGAAGAAATGATATTAAGAACCAAACAAATCTTATTATCACAACCAACAACAACTCATAATTCAACCCGTTCACTAGGAGCAAATTGAAGTACTATAAAAAATGTTTAGGAATAGTTATAGTTCCATATGAACATCACAATCCTCTGTCGAACAACAACCTATTAGCATGTTAGCACGTCAAGATATCTTATCCTATGATTGTATTATCCAAAGCAATAAATTATAATCCTCTGAAATATAAGTTCATACGACTGAGATATCAATATATTCAAAAATTACAATCCATGCAGTAGCCATTCTGCAGTTCGAATAATTGATGGTTTGCTATCACCATAGCAGGAACTAAGTCTGTCGATTTGACAAAGGATTTTCATCTTTCCATTGTTCTTTATGTTCTAAAATTAAACTGCAATCTACTCTCAATCAGCAAACTTATTTGTAACCTAAAATGTGCTAGTAACTTAAATTCTAATTGTTATTATTTTTAGGTAGTGAATTTAGGGAAGATGACTGACAATGTTGAGATGCATGATGGTCTATACTTCTAAAAGAAAATAACTTCATAGATAGACAATGTCATCCGCCAAATTATTTCTAACTACAGTTCAAATTTTATCAATATAACTTCAGTTGAAAGTCAAGTCATGTTGAGTCATTATCGTCTTAGTCATCCATAAAAAAAATTTCCATATTTATTTAGCATTATATAGTCTAAATTGCAATGCAAGCCTTCACATCCTTTTTCTTTAATTCACAGCGATCTCTACGGGACCCTCAAAAGTAAATAATTTAAATATGGCACAATGGTTTGTATCATTCATAAAAGATCACACAAGAACAACATTGATATTTCTTATAAAAGAAAATTTGAAATAGTCATCATGTTTCAATCATTTTATGCATTGATTCTTACTCAATTTTGAAGCAAATTTCAAATACATAAAACTAATAATAAAAGGAACATTTTAATTCCATCATTAGTCCTTATCCCATAAAAGTTCTTGTGTGGATACTCCTTAACAAAATGAGATCGCTGAAAGGGAAAATAGATAATTACTTGAAGTGGCCCGAGACATTATGTTTAATCATGAGGGGGTGCGGAGTGGGAGCCATTCTCACAGGCACATACCTCATAAATAGGAAGCCTAGTCGAGCCATAAAATTTCAAATTCACCATAATGTTTTCATGGAATCCTATCTACATATTTGCTCTCTTTCTAACTTACCATTAAAGATTTTTTATTGCTTTGTCGTTGTTCACACCCATCAATAACACTGCATCAAACTTGATCCAAAGTCTCCCAGATGTGTCTTCCTTAGTTACTTCTTCAATCAAAAAGGGTACAAATGTTACTCCCCAAGCACTAAAAAAATTTACAACTACATATAGGTCACATTCTTTGACAGTAAATCTTATTTTCCCAAATTTGAAATTCGTGAGAACTAAAGGGAATATTAGATTTGGGATCTTTTCCAAGATACTCAGGTCATTTTTCCTTCAATTGAAACAAATCTTATCACCTAACTAACTCCACTTGAAGAACTAGATTTTGTCACAGAAACTATCCCAATTGGCTCTACTATACCTCAACATGACACCAATGATCAAGAACTTTGTGTCTACATCATAAGAATGACCACAGAGCATGTAGATGACACTATGTGAATTCAGGCCTATCAAGAGCCAGAACAAAGTCCTAAATCTGATAATCATAATGGTATGGATTCCTTGTCTCATGACTCTCTTGTACCATTTATTGATGGCCTTAATCAAACAACTGCACACAAGAAAGGTATCTGAGGGTGCACAGATTGCCGGATTGAAGGATATGTAGCTTTTGAGAAGTTGTTACCATCTTAGACATACACTGATTGTGTGTGGGTTCTTAACTCTACCCAAGAAACCCTAAAGGTTCTTGCATGGAAACAAGCAATTGAGAAGGAATTTCGGACTCTATAAAAGAATAACACATGGACACTTATAGAGTTACCTTATGGAAAAAATCTCGTAAACTGCAAATGGATATTCACAATCAAATACAAAAAAGATGGAAGTGTATAGAGATTCAAAGCTAGATTGGTAGCCAAGGGCTTCACGCAGTCGTATGGAATTGAATATTAGAAAATATTTGCACCTGTTGTCGAACTTAATATTATTCGAGTTTTGCTCTCTCTTCCAGTCAATTAAGATTGATCTTTATACTAACTTAAATGTCAAAAATATCTTCTTAAATGAGGACCTTGATGAAAAAGTCTACATGACTATACATCTGGGCTTGGAAAATAGGTCAAACAATAAGTTGGTTTGCAAGTTGAAGATGTTCTTATATGGCTTGAAGCAATCTCCTTATACTTGGTTTGACAAATTTGCTAAAATAGTGATTATAAATGGATATCATCAGTCTAAAGTTGATCATAAATTATTTGTTAAATCCAATCTTACAGGTAAAATTGGTATTCTCCTAGTATATGTTGATGACATTAATTTGACATATGATGATTTAGAGGAAATTATTAAACTAAAAAAGATGGTTGCAACAAAATTTGAGATCAAAAACCTTGAGACTCTGCGATATTTTATGGGAATGGAAGTGACCTTGTCCAAGGAGAGAATTGTCATATCCCAAAAGTACATATTAAACCTATGAAGTGAAACTACACCCATGTATTTCAACAAACGACTAAACAAAATAGTAGAAAACAACCCGGTTGACAAAGGAAGATGTCAAAGAAATGTGGGCAAACTACTTTACCTATCGCACACAAAATATGATATTTATCCAAATGAAGATCATCTGCAAGCGATGAACAGAATCTTAAGAAACTTACCCCAGGATATGGTTTGTTTTTCAAAAGAACATATGTGAGATTGAGGTTCACAATGTGAGATTGAGGTTCACACAGATACTAGTTGAGCATGAGAGGTAACTGATAGTAAATCTACCACTAGATAATATTCATACATCTGGGGCAATCAAGGCATGTGGGTAAGCAAAAAGCAACATGTTGTCACTCGGAGTAGCGCAGAATATGTGAATATCTTGCCCTTGCACTAGAAATATGTGAGGGAATTTGGATTCAAAGGCTATTAAAAGAATTTAAAGTTGAGACAAAAGATATTTTTAAGATGTTCAATGCCAGCCAAGTGACTATTAGTATAGCCAAAAACCCTGTGCATTATGACAAAACAAAACACATTGAGATTGGCGGACATTTCATCACAAAAAATGTTAATAGAATAGTTTAGCTCAATTATATTCCCACAAGGCTTTAGATTGCTAATATTCTCACCAAAGCACTATCAAGAGTCAGTCATCATGAATTGAAGTTCAATCTTGATTTGTACAATATATACAACCCAACTTTTGGGTAACTGTATGAAAGTGCAAATCCGCATTAAGAATAAATTCATTTACTTATCTCAGAATATATTCTTTTAATAATGTTTCTTTTTTTATTTATATTTCCTATTTTTTGTTCTACCCTATTTAGAGCGATTTCTATTTTGTTGCCTTTAGTTATTATATAAATGTAGTGAAGTGTATTGCATTGGGAACAAGAAATAAAATTCTTTACAAAATTCTAAAATCTTCTTATCAAATGAAATGGCCTAAACTTTAGAAAAACCTATTCGATTACAAAACGTCAAATCTTTAGAACAGCTGGCAAAGAAAAGAACCTGTCCCAGGCATGTAATAACATTTCTGAACCACCACCCTGATGCACAGCCTTCTGCCCTAGAAGCGAAACAATATCCACAATAAGGCGTGATACATCACATGATGGAGGAACTTTGAATTTAAGAGCAACCTGAGACATCGAGAATAAGATTAGATTTCTATTTAGCAATTTTGTTTAAGAACAATAAGCCTCAAAGTCATTGACTGGCTCGTAGAAATAAACACAAAAGACATAGTAAAATTATCCAGCGCCCACAAGCTATGGGTTAAAGTAATAAAACAGCTGCTTTCAAAGAAAAACAGCAAGTAACAATATAATGATTTGAGCTGCACAAATCTTTAAAGAAGGATATATATTACATGCCGCTATAATACCCAAAAAATCTGCAAATATTAAACATTATCTTAATTTTTATATCCTAATTATCACACATGATGTAAATGATTAAAAAAAAATTTAAGAAATTTATGCATTTTTAATGATAAGTTTAACATATAAAAATATGTATAAATATGTGAGTATATTAATATTTATAAATTAATTTCTTAATTAAATCTATTGTCCTAAATTTCATTTAATAACACTTTCCATTTAATTTAATGTACACCTAACTGATGTGCTGTAAAAGAAAACAAATTTCCACTGAAAAAGGCATGCAGTGGCAGATGCGTTTAAGGAACCGCTGTGATGCTTTTAAAAAAAATGTTAATAATATAATCACTTACACATTAATACAAACCAAGCTACTAAAACATTACTTTGCTATCTACAGTTCATTCCTTATCTCGTGAGCTACAATGAAGGCAGAACAAGCTCAGGGGTGTCAGCTAAGTTTGAAGATAAGGGCTCACTTTTGGGGAAGAAATGTAGATTTTATCTTGATTTTTAATGATTCGATTTTGTTTTACAGCTTGGCAGGGTTAATGTCTTTTATAAGGGTTCATGTCCTTAATAATTGTTTTGAGGTCAAAATATTACTTGAGTTCAATTTGATATGAATTTGAATTGGTAACTTAGGAAATGGGTACATGTTGAAGGAATGACTTTTTAATTGGTGATATTTAAAAGATCAAGATTTATCGGCGATGAATCCAAAGAAATTCATTTCAAAGATCCAATATTTGTTGTGTAATACTCATCTCTAATATAAAATATTAATCATTCATAGGCCTAATGATTATTAATGGCAGCGATTATATTGGACCATTATGTGTATGTTAGTAGAAATTTCTTAATATCTACAATATTAAGAGTATCTGATGTGTTTAATAAGCCTAATAAAAGTACATGTTCACCTGTTAAAAGAAAATTTAATGTTATTTTCATTTTGTACTGGTCCTATGGCTTGCCATACATTTAACAACTCACATGGCCTTTTACATGTTGCATATTTATGCCTTTATTGTTGGATTAACGCAAATTAACGTAGCATGCGTGGAAAAATATGCTAAATAAACTTTAAAGGCTTATGATACGAATGCTAAGAAAGAAATACTATAAAAGATCATGTCATAGTGGTTAAATTGGTAGATTACGATGACTTGCATAAGGAGACAAAAAATTTCTTTTTAAATGAGCCATTATAAGGACCAAAATGGTGTGCGTAACTCCTGATAGCTGCCAGGTCGGAGCGGTCATGAAGAGACTGTTGATAACTATTTACGTTGGAGCAAAATTTAACTCTTATTAAAGTTATCAATAGATAGACGGGTAAAAGTGATGAACCTATAATATCTAATATACCAAAACATAGACAAACATTATATGACAATTATAAAACTATAACAAGTAGAAATAAGATTATAAATAAAAATAAAGGAAATAGTTCAATACCAGCAAATGACTGTTATAGTGCATTAAATAATTGGACTGACAATTGTATTTCATTTCCTTGCAGTGATGATTGTAACCTTCGTTTATTTAATTTTTAAAGAACATCTTAAGTTAAGTTTTATTGCACTGAAAAAGCTACGTCTAATAAAATCAATATTCAAATTAGTTCAAAAAATTAACATGAATATTATCATATTATTTTTGTATTTTGACTCAGTATTAGAATCTTTTTTCTCACTGACCTTATTAGATCATTAGATGTTATATAATTATTTTTTTAGGTAAGAGATAGAAGCAAGTTGGGTCATAGAATGAAGCAGGTAGGGTCATAGTAAAGAGATCAAGTTTTATCCTTCAACTTAATATTTGGCGCATAATTTTAGATGCATTGAAAAAACAAAAAAATATATGATACAAATTGAAGACTTATGATATGTTTTGATTATCTATAAAATTTATTAGCACGATTTGTTTTAAAAAATTAATTGTGAACAAATAAAAATGAATGGTTATGATGAATCTATTTTATATCATGAAATATTTAAATATTGTGTGACAATCTAAGCAAACAAGTACATATCCACTCAATGCTAATTAGTACAAGTCAAAATATATGTTGGTGAGTGTTGACCTCATTTTTAGTGAGGTCTTAGTCTCCTACTCTTTAGAACCTAGGATCTAGCTTTAGGAGTTCTTATTGACCATCCTAGCGGACTAGCAATGAGCACACCCTCCCGTAGAACTTCAAGCCACTTCTTGACTCATTTTTGTGAAGAACTCGCATGAGTGGTTCAAAGCACTCAACTTCTAGTTGCAAGGGCTAAGGACCAATATGTAGAGGGTCCGAAAAATGAAATTCCTATAAGATAAAACAGTCTTAGGTGAACCATTTGTGACTCGATTACTCACCAACACCGTAATTCACGCACTTACTGCACCACACACGACTTTGACTTAAATCGACTCGCCCATCGGCGAACTTGTCTGGATGATCCCGGATGACGAAACGGACCGCACCGACGCGTTCGGAACATCAACTTTATCTAGAAAGAACACCTATATTGTTAGGATTACGCGCGCACACAAATGACACGAAAATCGATGTATTTTTTTTCTTTAGCGGGATGCGGGCCCGGACTCAACTCATGTTCAACTCGGATTTGATTCAGGCTGAACTCGAGCCTGAACAAGAGTTAAGTAATTTGAATTCTGAATTTCAAATTTCAAATGAATCATTTAATCAGCCTTAATGAAATTTAATTAGGAGTCCTTATATGCCAAATAAAACTCCCCTCCCTAAGGAAATCATTAATTTCCCCGCCAATGTTGTCCCGTAACGGCTCTTTCTCCAGCAGGATATTTCTTTCTCGCTGACTAGAGCCTCGACTGGCTGCTTTCACTCGAATGAAATCCTCTGCTCGCTCCCGCACGTCTTCTTCCTTGGCAACGAACGAAATCCCCGCTCGCTCCTGCTCATCTCCCTCGTTCGATAGGACTTCCTTCCAACGATCCTTCTGTGCCGAAGACCCCCCGCAGCATCGAACGAGACCTCCCGCTCGACCTTACTCACCCGCTCCTCTCTGCGATTGGATCGAAGCCCTCGATCGAAATAGATCTGTTGCACGCTCGATCCCGCTCTCCCTCTGAGCTCGACAGACCCTCACTCGCCTCACCCACTCCTCTCTGAGACTCGATCGCAGCCCCCCATCGAAGCATCTGTTGTGCCTCTACCACTTGACTGAAATCCCTCTCGCCTCCTACCCTCTCTCGCGCGACAGAGGTTCCCAGGTCCTCTTCGTTCGTGCGACCAGAAGCCCTCTGTCACATCCTTCCTCGTCCGACAGTTTCGGCCTCCGCTCATTCACGAACCGAAGCCCGCGGCCTCTCTGTTCGGAAGCTCCCGTCGAGGCCCTCGTCCTCCTCTCACGCGACACCCAGCTCGATTCGACCTCCCTCATCCTCACGCACACAGGAGAAGCGCCCGAATCTCTTCCTCACTCGACTGAAGCTGCTAGCCTCCTTCTCGTCAGCGAACAACAACCTACCTTTCCCATTTCTTGTTGTTTCCCTGCTGTGTCGAAGTAAGGTAAGGACAGGTATATTCTTCCAGCTATTGCATCTTATGGCTATCAAATTGTTTGCTTAAGTTTAAATGGAATCATCTTCATATGAACACATTCTTACTGATTTTGAAGAAATATAAACAATATTTCAATTATATGTTATCGCTAATTTTAAGTGCTTAGTTGTTGGTTTTATGTTTCAAGTACCTAAATGCAAATATTGTGAGGTTTCAATGATCATTCACTTGCTTATTTTAAATACTCCGTTGTTGGTTTATGTTTCAAGTACTTAAATGCAATATTGTGAAGTCCCAATGACCATTTACCTGTTGATCTTAAATACTCATTTGTTGATTTCATGCTTCAAGCACTTGAAAGGAAATACTATGAGGCTCGAGATGATCGTTATTCTAGGGCTTGAATGTTTATTTGCGGGTCTATGTTCTTTTATTTCCGAATGTCTCCCTTGAGGGTTGTTTTACCTGTTGTTTGGGGAATTTAAATATTGCGATTTTTAGGGTTTTGCCTACTGATTCACGTACTATTTTAGAGCCAGTTTGTTAACTGATTTCGGAGAGTTTACACACTATCTTGGACTGAATTTTCTAGCTAATTTTGGGACATTTAAGATTAATGTTTTGAGTTTACATAAGATCTGTTTGTGAATTTTAAAATTACTGTTTTATGGCTGATTTTGAGATCTTTGTCGATTGTTTTGAGGCTGATTTTGAGAGTTTTGCCTACTGTTTTGGACGCATTAAACCCACCATCTGCAGGGTTGTTTTAATCAATGTTTTGAGGCATTTTGGTGGGCTAATTTTGAGGCAATCTACACATTATCTTGGCGAGATTTATGTAGTCTTTAAGTGCTGATTTACATGCAGTTTAGAATTGATTTTAGGGACCCCTTTTTGTCCATTGTTTTGGATTTCAATTAATTGTTATTTAAACGCTTTTAGGTTGATCCGCTCGTTCTTTTCTCCCTTGACTTTACTAGTTTTGGAAGTGAGTCTGTCATATCTTTCTTTTGTTTTACTTCTTTTTAAACGGTTAAGTCATAAAGATGGGGATTGATGATTTAATTAATTGGAAGATATAGAAAAACCTTAAATCACCTTAAGCATAAGTTAAGGAGTAGGCTTCCTAGAGTTTTAGGAGCACACCCTAGGTGAGAGTCCGTCCACCTAGTCCTCAATGTAGACCTCCGACTTTAGGTGCACACCCTAGGTGAGAAATCATCCACCTAGTCCTCAGTGTAGGCTTCCTAGAGCTTAAATACACACCCTAGGTGAGAGTCCATCCACCTAGCCCTCAGCATAGAATTTCTAGTTTTTAGGAGTACAATCTAGGTGAAAGTTCATCCACCTGATCCTCAGCATAGTCTTCCTATATTTTAGGAGCACACCCTATGTGAGAGTTCATCCACCTATTTTTCAGTATAGGCTTCCTAGATTTTAGGAGCACACCCTAGTGAGCGTTAATCCACTTAATTTTCGAATAAATAACTAAACTTGACACTTGACCCTGATTCACAAACTGATC
>JXCR01123376.1:53847-76921 GCA_002079205.1 Phalaenopsis hybrid cultivar | reverse complement strand
ATTAAGATGTTAATACCTGTTGTGAGAACATGTAAGATCCGAGATGGTATTGTCTTAGTCAACAAATGGTTTGAATCATATATTGATTTCAAGAATGAGAATGTAGTTCATGGGATTGAGTGAAAATAAATAGGGAAATAAACTTTTAAATGATGTAGAATTAGAGGACTTTAGAGTGGTAGGCGAAAGCCCCCAAATGGATATATAGTTTTAGGTTTTAATATGAGATGTTAGGCCCCAGGTGGGGAGAGAAGAGGGAACTCTAGAGTGAGAGCTAGTATCTTCCCTGCCTGGCTAGTCTTCAAGACTATTCAAACTATAGATTAGATAATGTTCTTTATATCATCCCTAGTAAGGGTAAAGAGTATTATTGCTTCTATTTGGCACAACAGATTTAGCATACTTTCATAATAGAATTTCTATGTTTATCACTGATTCATAATAAGAAAAAATTTATTTTATTAATATTGCCTTCATCTTGCAAGTATTTTAGTTAAGCTAATTAGTTGCTTACTTTATTTTCAATTATCAAAAATTACAAAAAGAATTGAATTTTCATTCCTATTTTAGTATCTTAAGTTTAAGTCAGAATATATTGCTAAGAAAATTTTGTTATCTAAATTTAGTCCTCCCTATGGGTTTGATATTTGAGATTTAATCAGAAAGTTTTATATTACTTGATAATGATACATATACTTGCGTAGTATCTTATATTGAAATATTAGAACTGCATTCTTATTTGCTTCATAGTGAACGATTTACTTAGTTTTTGCTTTGGATCAAGTTTTTAGTTTTTTTACAAATTAAGAATAACTATTAAAGAAATTAATCATATAATCACATACATCAGATTTTACATCTATATATAGAGAAAATCAGGATCAAGTTTTTGGCGCTGTTGTCAGGGAGGAGGAGAAATATAATAGTAATTATCCAAAATATTTTCAAAAGAAGCTTTTAGAGAACAAAATTTTTAGTAAGTCTTACTTAAACTTTAAGATTTATTTTAGGAATAATGTAGTGTCGTTTTTATATAAAGTTCTTATTTGTGTGTTTTTAATTTTTTGTTTTATTTTATTTTATGTGTTTTATAGTAATGTATGCATAATATAGGTTCCACAGAACTTGTGCCTTACAATTTTGAATTAGAAAGAACTATTAGAAAAATTAAAAAATTAAAAATTATTGAAAAATTTCAGAAGATGACAAATCAAAATAATCAAAATGTTGAAGAGTTTAGACCTTCAAGAGATTATGCAACCCCTATGATAGATGAACTTAATTGTAGTATTCAAAAACCTATTGTAATGGCAAATTCATTTGAGTTTAGNACTTAATTGTAGTATTCAAAAACCTATTGTAATGGCAAATTCATTTGAGTTTAGACCTGCTATTATCCAAATGGTATCAAATAATCAGTTTGGGGGAGCACCAACTGAAGATTCAAATTTACATCTTGCCAATTTTCTAGAATTATGTGCTACATTTAAATATGATGGTTTATCAGATGATGCTATAAGACTTAGATTATTTTCTTTCTCACTGAGGGATAAGGCTAAGATATGGTTACATTCGTTATCACCTGGATATATCAGAACTTGGAGTGATTTAGCGCTGAAATTCCTTACTAAATGTTTTCCAACATAAAAAACTGTGAAACTTAGAAATGATATTACATATTTTTGTCAGTTTGGAGGGGAATTTATTTATGAAGCATGGGAACAATTTAAAGAACTCTTATGAAAGTTTCCACACTATGCTATACCAGATTGGTTAATTCAAACTTTTTATAATAGATTAGCTGTATCTCTTAGATCTATTATCGATGTTGCTATTGATTTTTCATTGATGTCAAAACCATTTCATGAGGCTTATGCTTTAATTGAAGAAATGACTACAAATAATTTTGAATTGCCTTCTAAAAGGGTAAATCTTCAGAAAGTAGCCAATATTCATGAAATTGATGCTTTTGCCATGCTAGCAAATCAAGTTGTAGCAGTTTCAAGGAAGTTAGACAAATTTGGAATAAATTTTTCTCAATCCATTCATATGATTGAAGAAAATTTATTAGGCTAAATGGTAGATTCTCAAGCATCATTAAAAACTTTGAATGCCATTAACAATAAGCAGAATAACTCATATTCAAATTATTATAACCCAAGTTGAAAGAACCATCCCAACTTTAGCTGGAACAATACTTTGGGTGGTAATAATCATCAATGGGGGCACAATCAAGTAAAATCATTGGGAAGCTAGAACAACCAAGGAAATAATAATTATAGACCTACTTATTGATAAGCTTAAAAAAGGTTCAATTTTTCATATGCTTTTAATGCCTATATTTAATATTTTTTATTGATATTACACTTTAAAGGAATGTATTTTTCATTTTCTTTGGTTTTAGGGACAAGAAATGGAGTTTCGGAGAAAAAGAAGCAAAAACAGTGCAATTTGGAGCAAAGACGAGCAAAAAAGAAAATTTTGTCCTGACACGTTTCGATATGTCTTTCTATGCTTAATCTATTTTGCACTTCTCACACTTTTTTGAATGAAATTACAATTTAAAAGAAGGTTGTTTTTATGCATATTTTGTAGTTCTATCTGTTAGGAATGCAACACAACTAAAATAGGGCGAAACAGAGCTAAAGCGGAGCCAAACAAAGCAAATTGGTGGAGCTGTGGAGAGTGGGCGCCGACGGCGCCAGAACTGGCGCCGATAATGGCATAGTACAGAAAATGACACCAAAATGATACCGATAGCGCCTAAAATGGCGTCGATAGCGCCTGAGACGGTTTGGATGCGATCCTAGGCGAATTTCTAGAAAATTCAATGTATTTGGATGTTTTTTGTAAGGTTGCTTGTGGCATCTCTTCGAAAATTTGTCCCTACACTATAATAGAGTACTTTTATGTAAAAAAAAGTGGTGTGTGTAAGTGAAAAAATGTGGAGAATGTTTAGAGATCTTAGAATAGGAGTAGAAATGTAGATTTCTATCTTTTTGGAGATATTGGTGAGGGAATTTTGAGAGAATCTGTAAGGGAATGTTCTAACATTGCATGGACCAGCGGGAGACTTTATGGGAGAGATTTTCATCCTTCTTTCAAGAGAAAAAAGCTAATTATTGTGTTCTTCATTATCTTATGATTTTGCAAACACTTATCTAGTGGATTTTCTTTGATTTAATGAAGTTTTTTGTTGTGTTTTCTTTGTGCTTTGTGATGTGTTTCTCTTACTCTTTCTTCTTTTTTGGAAATAGTGTCATGAGAAGATTATGCAGTTATTTTCCTTTTACTTTTCTTTTGCAATGAGTAGGATTAATGTTTAGGATATTGGGATGCATGCTAGAAAAAGTTTTAATTATAAATTGTGATGGTTTTTCAACTCCGCTCTTAATTTACTTTTCGATCTGACTAATTGAATTGTTAAAAATATATTGTGAAACATATGATCCTGGAAATGGAGTATGAGTTCTACAACAGAGTAAGAATCACATTTAAGTCCATGAAGAGGTATTTATTTCATAGGATTAAGTACAAATAAATAGGGAAATATACTTTTTTGGGTGTAGAATTAGAGATTTCTAGGGTGACAGACTAAAAATTCTCAATTTGATGTTAGTGTTTAAAAACTAAAGCGATAGTTAGCCTTCAGGGGAAGGGAAGCAGGAGCTCTGGAGTAGGAGCCAATATCCTCCTAGCCTAGCCACGACTTCAGAGGAAGAGAAGTCTGAGCTCTGGAGTGGGAGCCAGTATCCTCCTAGCCTAGCCATGTATTTAAGGTACTAAACTTAAGATTAGCCCAATGATTTTCTATAACACTGAATTAGGGTAGAGAATTAAAATTGCTCCTATTTGGCACAAATAATTGATTTTCTATAACACTGAATCAGGGTAGAGAATTAAAATTGCTTCTATTTGACACATACAATATTCAATGTATCTCATTCCTTTACATTATCCAATTTGCTACATAAGAATAGTAGTGTTTAACATTTAAAATTCTCCAAACCAACTTATCCAAAAAGGGTTATCTTTAGAATTAATATTTACATTTAGGAATAGTTACTATCCTTACATTTAACATTATTATTTAGGAGTAGTTGCTAGATAAAGCACCATTTTAATCGACATTCCAAACTAAGGAATAATAATAGTAGACTGGAATTTGACTAAGGACATCTTTCCTTGCTTCCTCGTGGGATCGATATCCGGGGTTTAATTAGAAAGTCCTATATTACTTGAAGCGATACGTGCACTTGCGTAGAACCCATAATGTATGAACTATTTGCTACATTTCATAATATTTCAATTTTGTATATTTGCTGCTAAATATAAATTGGGTCAAGTTTTTTATTATCTTTTGAAATCTAAATTACTACGTAATTAAGGGTTGGGTCAAGTTTTTGGCACCATCTCAGGGGAATAGAATTGACATAAAACAAGCAGAAAAACAACACACCCTAGGGGGCACATCAAATTTTAGGCGCCGTTACTGGGGAAGCTTCAATAATAACTTTAGGAGAAATTTAGTTGAAGTAATTAGGTTGACTTAGAAAATTGTACTGTCGTAAAAACTATTTTTGTGTGAAAAGTGTTTTTTCTATGAAAAAGTGTTGTGAAAAAACTGCTTATGTTAAAAACAAGGTGTTTGTGAAAATGTTTTGTTGTGTTAAATATATCTTTTATTTTATTTATTTATTTGTTAATGCATTGTTTGTTGTGTTGTGTATGCAAAATAAAGGATCCAGAGGACTTGTGCCTTATGATCCTTTGTTAGAAAAAAGGAAAAAAATAAAAAAAAAATAGAAAGGACTTGAAGAACTAGAAATGAAAATGGAAAACATTCAAAATAATAACTTGAAAAATCATCATAAATATTTTAGGGATTATATAAATCCTACGACAGATGAAATTCACTCAAGTATACAAACTCCTGTCAAGAAGCTGACTCATTTGAAATAAATCCAGATATTATCCAACTGGCACAGAACAACCAGTTTGGGGGAACTCCTTCGGAGGATCCCTATTTACACTTATCAAGTTTTCTATAACTTTGTGCTACATTTTGTTATAATGGCATGTTAGACGATGATGTTAGACTTAGTCTTTTTCATTTCTCACTAAGGGATAAGGCTAAAATGTGGTTATACTCATTAGCACCCGACTCTATTCAAAACTAGGAGGAGTTAACTCAGAAATTCCTAGCTAAGTATTTTCCACCTTCAAGGAATACTAAACTTAGAAACAATATTATCTCATTTTGTCAGTATAAAGGGAAATCGATATACGAAGCTTGAGAAGATTTAAGGAACTCCTAAGAAAGTGTCCACACCATGCTCTGCCCGATTGGTTAATCATTCAAAATTTTTATAATGGGTTAGTAGAATCCCTTAGGTTTACAATTGACGCTACCGCTGGAGGATCATTAATGTCAAAAACATTTAATAAAGCATATGCACTAATTAAAAAAATGGCTACCAATGATATTCATTGGCCCTCTACAAGGGTAAATCCTAAAAATGTAGCCAGTGTTCATGATACAGATGTGATTGCAATTTTTGCATCTTAGGTTGCTGCAATATTAAGGAAGTTGAACCAATTTGGAATGAACCAGCCTCAATTTACCCCAATAAGTGAGGAAAGTTCATTAGGGCATATGATTGATTCTAACTTATTATATGAGACTTTAAATACCATAAACAACTCGTATTCTAAATTTTACAACCCAGGTTGGAAGAACCATCCTAATTTTAACCGGAATCACACTACTTGGGGTGAAAACCAACAATGGGAAAATAATCATGCAAATCCTAATGGAAGTTGGAATAATCAGGGGAACACAAACTATAGACCTTCATATCCACCATACTCTAACAATGATCATCAATTTGAGGATAAAAAGATGTCTATAGAAGAAGTGGTATTGCAAATGGGAAATTAGTTGCAAATTCAAAATGCTGCAATTAGAAACATAGAGAATCAACTTGGACAAATTGCTAATTCTCTTAGCAATTGACCCCAAGGAACAATTCCTAGTAACAATGAGATCAACCCTAAGAGAACAATAATGAATAGGTAGAAGCTGTCCAATTAAGAAGTGTAAGAGAGATAAAGAATGTGGTCAGAAAAGAGAAAGAAGTTATGAGAGAAACAAAGAAAAATAAAAGACCTGAAGAACATTTTTCTAAGGATTTGAAAAAAATATCTCTAACTAAAATCAATTTAGAAAGATCACCACCTCTATTTTCTCAAAGACTTAGATAACATGAGTTAGATAAACAATTTTTAAAGTTCATGGACATACTTAAGAAGTTAACGATAAATATTCCTTTCGCTGAAGCTTTAGAATATATGCCAAGTTCTGCAAAATTTTTTAACAAGATATTAAATAAGAAAAGGAAATTTGGGGATTACGAGACAGTTGCACTAAGTGAGGAGTGCAGCACAATATTTCAGAAAAAGCTTCCTAAGAAACTTAAAGATCCTTCTAGCTTAACAATTCCTTGTGTATTTGGAGAAAGATTTTGTGGAAAAGCTTTATGCCATTTAGGATCGAGCATTAATGTGATGCCTTAATCAATATTTAGAAGGTTAGGTTTAGCCAATATTTCTCCCACTACTGTAACCCTACAGTTAACTGATCGATCTATCATTTATTTGTTGGCACTATTTTGGTTGGAGAGTTGCCCGTTGGAAGTTGCCGACCACCGGAATCGAAATCCCATCGCCCACTTCAGAAGAACATTTAAATTTACATATAAATTTAAGTTTAGAAAAATATGAAATCAAACTGACCCCATATTTTTCTTAATTTAAATGAAAGGGCACTGTACCTCAAACCCTGTATCTATACTTAAGGATAAACACAATACTTGAAGAAGACGCTCGATCAAATAAACTGAGAAATATATGACGTTCTTTTGGTCTGCCAAATCATTTTATTTTCCGACAATTTCCCTTATTTAATATAAAAGATTGAATAAGGTTTATATTAAGTTGGGTTTGGACAAGCTTCCTATAAGGGCAAGCCTCTATAGTTAATTACATCTTAGATAATTGAAGTCACATAAGAAAACTCTTGATAAAAATCAGGAAATAGTTTCTTCAAGAAGTTTAAAAGGATAGGACATTTCAATGAGATTGGACAAAGAGGTGTGAAATGAGATTGACTCAAATTTGGAGCATTTTGTTTTTGGAATCCAAAGGAGGAAGATCTATGGGATGTCATAGATATGGAGGAAACCTCGGTGACTTCTCAGTCTATCCTATTGTTTGGCTTCAATTTTTAGGAGAAATTTATTTAAGTGTTTCATCTTGCTAATTTTATTAGTTTAGGGCTTACATTGGTATGAAACGATCACACAAATAGCCTGAAAGATGTGAGGATTTAGGTTGTGACGGACAACAACCTAGGAATCCTAAAATGATTTAGGGCTTATATTGTACAGCAGAGCTGTACAAAGGCCTAAAGATAAGGTGAGGATTTATGTTGCATAAGCAAACAACCTCGAAATTGTATGACATGGTTATTTATTTCTAAGAAAGGAAATTGGTTTAGCTTGTGAAAACATGTTTTGTTGTCGAAGATGGCCATGCTGCCCACCATGCTAGCTCCAAGCTCCTTGCCATGACGATTTTAAGTTTTCTAAGGTGTCAAGTTATGATATCAAATCAGACGGACCTATGATTGTAGTTCATTAAATATTATGGGGCATGTTAAAGCTGAATAGAGCGACACCGTTTAGGATTCAACGGTTCCCTGTTCCAGTACCACTATTTTCTATTGGATTCACTTTGTTGAAATGAACTTAATAAACTCAACCTAATGAGTTCCTTACTTTCATTTAGACCGTGGGGAGCCTCATTAGCAACTGTAGGTTACCTCTTCCGAAGGATTCCCGATCATCCAATAGAGACATCTTAATTTAGTTGTAGTTGTTGTTTTGTGTGATGTTTGAGATTAAATTTTTAGTTGTTTTATATTTTGAATGTTGCGGGGGTGAATTTTATCTTGGTTGATTTTAATGTTGGTTTTGGGTTTTGGTTTTATGGTTATCCTAGCAGTTTTGGTTTTCATGCAAGGTGAAATTGTTGTTTAGCATGCAAGTTTTGTAAGCATGAAAAGTACAGTATGAAAGTACAAGAAAGACAACACCACAAACTGTAAAAAGCTTACCTAGCGAGTCTTCTCGTTCCACCACCTAAAAAGCTTTTGCCCCTAATTCTCTGTCACTTCATAATTTTTCAAATTTAATTCAAATGACTTTAGAATTTTTATCCCACCTCACTCATGGGTCAATTAAGACATCAGAGGAGAAAAATGTGATTCTTTAATTTTTAATTTAATTTATATATTTATTTACATGCAAGAAATAATATTTTTCAAAGAAATTTCCATACCTTGACCAAGGCAAAGCCTAATCACTTGAAATTTTACTTGAGGTAGAGTTAGACTAGAGAAACACTTAGACCAAATTTCATGATTTTTTGAGTTTTATTTTAATTATTAGAATTATTTCAAGTTATGGAGCATTTATTATTTATAAAATATTTTAATTCTGGAAAATTTAAGCTTTATTTTTTCATTAAATTTTTCTAAGGTCAAGGAACCCAGAGAAACAAATTTTACATTTTTCTAATTTTTTTTTTCATTTTTAACCTTTAAAATTTATTTTCAAAATCCAATATCTTCACTTTAAAAAAATCAGGAAAAATATTTCAATTATTCCTAAGTGCTTAGGAAACAATTTAAAATATTTCCATGAATTTTATTATTTTTGTGATTTTTATCATTTTTTTAATTATTTAAATATTAAAGAAAGGCTTAAAAACAAAAATTTTATTTTAATTACAAATTTATTTTTAGAAAATTCATCTGATCACAGAGAATTCCAAAAACTAACTTTTATAATTTTTTGAGTTATATTTTAATTTTAAAAAATTATTTTAGTGTTAAAAATGACGTTTAACTTAGAAAATCAATTTGAGTTGTCAAATGAGCTCCGAATATTTTGAAATTTTTATGGGGAGTTCTCTGAACTTTGAATCTTAGTGTAGATTAAAAATTAATTCATTTAGATGTCTGTGTTTCCCAAAATTAATTTTTTTTGCATTTTAGGGTTTGTGAAAATTAGGTGCATTCTTAATGACTTAGATCATGAAACATTTTCCAAAGGTATCTCTGGCCATAATAACCTTCCAAAAATTTCTTGAAATTTTCTAAGCAACATGCTAATTGTTATGATTAATTTATGCAAATAATAGACATAAACTTGAAAAATATGAATCTCTGTATAGAGGTCTCCTCTAACTTTGAAAAAATCAGAGAATGTTCCATAGGACAGAGACAACAACATGCCAAAATTTGAAGCTATGGTGAAATGTCTACATGCATGGAGTATCAAAAGATTCAAATAGTGTTTAATTAATTAAAAATAAAATATGCATCACATAAACTTCAAATTATTTCCACATTGTTCTCCTCTATTCACTGAGCAAGAGGTTATTTTTATTTTATTTTGTGATTTTTTTACATCAAGATATGAATTTTTGAAGTTAGGGATCATTTTCTGATTTGATTAATTCCCTATTTATCTATTTAGATGCGCGACGCTGACTAGATCCTATGCGGCTGCAAAAACACGCGTGGCGCACTCTAGTTAGACACCACCTTGCACGTAGCCGCTGACTCAGCCCACACTTTATGAACCGCACTCCCATCAAGTGCAATCAGAGCCCTTCATTTGATACACACGCGATCAAACAGTTCCGCGTCATTGTCCCCAAATTGAGTGAACCCGTAACTGTTAACCCTAAAATCTCAAGATCTCCCCCCATTTGTCCACCAAATGACCTCGGGTTTGATCTTATGGACTCATCTAAGTGAGACAAACACATTCATACGACGGACATGTCATTAAATGAACTCTAATTAAATAGAGAATCAAAATAGGCTTGAGAATAAAGGAAGTTCAATACCTTTGCTTTGAGAAGGGAAGCTTTAATCAGAGGTGCTCAGAATGTTTGTGGAGGTTCAAGGAGGCTAAGGATTGAGCCTCTGGTCGTGGTGAAAGTTCTAGACCCGAATTCGATCAAGGTCGGATTTGGGTGTTGGCCTTGAGCTATCTTCGAGGCTCTGTATGAGGGGGATTTGATAGGGCTTTGTCTTAGTTTAGTGTGGTAATGGTGTGGGTGAGTTTAATTTGGATTTGGTGCACTGTGGAGGTGTGGTGGAGAATGTCCTGTCTCCGACAAGAATTTGAGCTCAAAAATTGAACTCCGGCAAGGGGAAATAGGGTAATAGAGTGGTTGGGTTGCACTGTGGAGGTCTCAAGGAAGCTCAGGGAGTAATTTCAGAGGGTATTCTTAAGAAATTTTCAGCACCACTTTCATAGCCATGGAGGTGGAGCTTTTATAAAATTTGCTAAGGGTGGTTCTGTGGACCAATGTATGGGTACAAAGTGTTGCCTATGTGGAGGGCAGAAAGGCTCTAAACTTCAAATGAGATGAGGTGGCCTCTAAGTTTGAATTGGGTTTGGATTTTTTGAGGGTGGCTCATAGTTTTGGCTCCTCTAGTGACTAGGCCGGCCGACAAGCCCAGGGGAGGTGGCCAGGAGGTCCGGTGAGCCAGGTGAATCTGTCACAATAATTTATTTGGGCAGGTGTTTAGTTTTGGCAAAGATCCCTTAGGCTTAAGAAATTTTGGGTGTAAATCCCTTAATTTGGGGATCCTTTTGTCCATGGCTTATTTGGGTCGTTTCATGGGGTTTAGCTCGGTTAATAAGGTCCAAAATTTGGCTGTGGTGGTTTTTGGTTAGCCAATTTGGCCAGATTCACTTTTGGTGAAGGGGTCCATGTAGGCCAATTTGGTTAAAGCTTGGGTTTGGGCTAGGCTAGTCATGACCTTGAGCCTAATTGATTGATCAAAATTGTGTAGATGATTGCAATGAACATTTTTGGTGAAGTATTGAATTAAGTTTGAGTTCAATTGGAAGTTCAACTTGAAAGATTTTGGAAATTTGGTCACTTTGGGCATGTTGAGCTAGACTTGGCTCTAGATTGAGCTAAGCTTGGGCTAAGTCCAAATTTATTGTTGGGAATGGTCAATAGGAATGGCATGATGAGTTTTTAACATAAATTGGGTGTCAATTTTGGGGCTAAGGCAATTAATTTGGTGGAATTTGGAAACATAGCCAATTTGGGGCAAATTTGGGATTTTTTGGACTTAGGTCAAAATTAAATGAAATTTAGGTTTCACCAAGGCCAATTGAAGGTCAATTTTGATGTGCAGGAATGTTATGAAGAGTTTAGGATTCAATTTGAGGCCAATTGAGTAGACCATGGGGTTCAATTTGGTGGGATTAGGCAATGTAGCCAAAATTGCTGGTTTGAATTATATCAAAATTGGGCTCAAAGCATGGGCCAATTGACTTTGGATTTGGTTTAGATTGGTCATATGGAAGTTGAATTTGAGTTTAGAATTAAAATTGGGGGAAATTGGGACCAAATTGATGGTCATTTGAGGTGAATTTAGGGAAATTGGGTCTTTAAAGGCAATTTAGGGGTTTTGATCAAAATGGTCAAAATGGTCAAATTAGGTCATGTGATAGTTGAGAAAAATTAAATTGGGAATATTTAGAAGGTTTTGAGAATTTTTGAAATTTTGTGGAATTTTTGAAATTTTGGTCTAAGGAGCAGCATTTTGATAATTTGGCAATTTTTTTTTGGTGATTTTAGGTAATTTGGATGTTTTTAAAAGGTTTGAAATGATTTTTGAGCAAATTTAGGTATTTTGGATAAATTTGGAAATTTTGGCCAAATTTAGGGTTTCAAGGTTACTTAGGTAATTTTGGGGAGTTTGATGGAAAAAGGCCAAGTTGAGTATTTTTTATAGAATTGGGGAGCTAACCATCACAAATGAGCTATGGACCAATGGTAACCCCATTTGAGTCCTCTATGTACTGGTCTTAGCTAAACCCTAGCCTAGGGTCAGTGAGTTTAGGGGACAATCTACATTAGTCTCCTAAAATATTAAGGAATCAAAGTCAAGAAATTTTGGGTTTGTCTTTGTGAGTGATTGTGAGTACCTTAGCTCCAGACCAACACCCAGGGCCAATCTTAAGGTTAAGCAATATTATGGGAACTCTCCTTGGGCTCTCCCATAATGACCCCTAGCTAAGTGTTAAAGATAGGACCACTATGTGGAACTTCAAGTTGAGTAAAGAGGAGTTTGGAATTTCTAATTGTGAGGGTTACTTTTCTATTTTTCTAGGAATAGTCAACAGAAAAGTCCTATTGCTAGACTTAGGCTACTAAAGTTGAAAAACTAAACCTCAACCAAAAGTAAGGTCAACAAATGGACCTTCAGTAGGTGTGGTGTGCTGGGCAAGCACACCGTGTGTATTGGCATTGACCGACGAGATCAACAAAATCAACACAGACTCCTAAGTCAACAGACTTCGAACGAGGTGTGAAATTGTGTGTGTTATTTGTTTCCAATGGGGAATTAGCAAGTGAATATTTGATCGAGGTCAAGAAGTAGGAACTCTCATTGGGGATTGGAGAGTTGGTTTTGAGTTATTAAATTTCAGGTGTTCATAGAGGATGAGAATATGTATGTAAGTGCTGACCCTGAGGTGATAATGAATTTTAGGTATTAATTTTAGAAGAGGGTCAGAAGTTAGGGACCGACCTCGAAAGGAAAGAATCAGAAGTTAAGGGCTGATTCGAAAATGAGAATTGAAAGTTAAGGATCAATCTCAAAAAAGATTTGAAAGTTAAAGACCGACCTTTAAAGGAATGGAATCAGAAGTTAAGGGCTAATTCCAAAATTAGAATTGAAAGTTAATGATCAATCTCAAAAGAGAGTCGAAAGTTAGTGACTGATCTCAAAGGAAGTGAATCAAAAGTTAGGGACTGATTCTAAAATGAGAATTGAAAGTTAAGGATCAATCTCAATTGAGAGTCGGAAGTTAAGGACCGGCCTCAAAAGGAAAGGAATCAGAAGTTAATGACTGATTCCGAAATGAGAATTAAAAGTTAAGGATCAATCTCAAAAGAGAGTCGAAAGTTAAGGACTGACCTCGAAGGAAGTGAATCAGAAGTTAGGGATTAATTCTAACATGAGAATTGAAAGTTAATGATCAATCTCAAAAGAGAGTCGGAAGTTAAGGATCAACCTCAAACGAAGTGAATCAAAAGTTAGGGACTGATTCTAAAATGAGAATTTAAAGTTACTGATCAATATCAAAAGAGTCAGAAGTTAAGGACCGACCTCAAAGGAAGTGAATCAGAAGTTAAGGACTGATTTAATAATGAGAATTGAAAGTTAAGGTTCATTCTTATAAGAGAGTCAGAAGTTAAGGACCGAACTTGAAAGGAAAGGAATCATAAGTTAGGGACTAATTAAAAAATGAGAATTGAAAGTTAATGATCAATATCAAAAGAGAGTCGGAAGTTAACGACATCGAAAGAAGTGAATTAGAAGTTAGGGAATGATTCTAAAATGAAAATTGAAAGTTAAGGACCAAACTCAAAGGAAGTGAATCAAAAGTTAGGGACTGATTCTAAAATGAGAGTTGAAAGTTAATGATCAACCTCAAAAGAGAGTTGGAAGTTAAAGACCAACCTTGAAAGAAGTGAAACAGAAGTTAGGGACTGATTCAAAAATTGGAATTAAAAGTTAAGGATCAATCTCAAAAGAGAGTCGGAAGTTAAGGGCCGACCTAGAAAGGAAAGAAATCAGAAGTTAGGGACTAATTCAAAAATGAGAATTGAAAGTTAATGATCAGTCTCAAAAGAGAGTCAGAAGTTAAAGACCGATCTCAAAAGAAGTGAATCAGAAGTTAGGGATTGATTCTAAAATGAGAATTGAAAGTTAATGATCAATCTTAAAAGAGAGTCGGAAGTTAAGGACCAACCTCAAAAAGAGAGGAATCAGAAGTTAAGGCCTGATTCTAAAATGAGAATCAAAGGTTAAGGATCAATCTCAAGAGAGATTGGAAGTTAAGGACCGAACTCAAAAGGTAAGGAATCAGAAGTTAAGGACTAATTCCAAAATGAGAATTAAAAGTTAATGATCAATCTCAAAAGAGAGTCAGAAATTAAGGATTGACCTCAAAGGAAGTGAATCAGAAGTTAGGAAGTGATTCTAAAATGAGAATTGAAAGTTAAGGATCAATCTCAAAAGAGAGTCGGAAGTTAAGGACCGACCTCGAAGAATGTAAATCAGAAGTTAAGGACTGATTCTAAAATGAGAATTGAAAGTTAAAGATCAATCTCAAAAGAGAGTTGAAAGTTAAGGACTGACCTCGAAGGAAATGAATTAGAAGTTAGGGACTGATTAAAAAATGAGAATTAAAATTTACAAAGAGTTTGTGGTGTTGAACCCATAAATATGTGTTATGTGAAAAGGTTGACATTGTTGAGGAAGATATGTGAAATTTTGTGAGATTTAGTGCAGGCAAGGATGGTCGTGCTGCACGAGCAAAGTGTAAGAGACCTCGAAATTGAGAGAATCAACTCAACATATTTATTTTTTTTCCTTGTTGTTTTTATTCACATTTAATTATCAAAATATGTTTTCAAAATTTAATTTTAGTTGGTTGATTTTTCAAAAGAGAGTTATTTTATTGTTTGCTTGTTTGTTATTTTTATTTAAATTTTATTATCGTCAACTTTTTTGTTGTTTTGTTATTTTGTTCTTTGTTCTTTATAATCTCGAACCAACGTATGGTCTGTGGCTTTTATCCATCACACAAAAAGGCAATTGACAAAAAGACAAATTTCTGAAAGAAACTTCATTAATCTGTTCCAATAAGTTTTACAGATTGAATGTAGGTCAAAGCCTCAAAAAGTACAATATGCTAACTACATCAAAGTACATCCACAAATGTTCCATGATAAGTACATATCATAAGCTGAGCATGTTTGATATTATATCTGCTGGAACAAAATGCAGTAAAACAGAAAGGAATCCTCTGAATGTGTGTCTATGGTGAGGCAAGCTCCTGATCGAGCAGACCTTCTAAGCCATGCTCCAGGACAAGAGTTCCCTTTGCATGTACTTAGAGGTGCAACCCTCTCGTAGGTCGTACGACAGCAGTTCTTCCAACTCTGGATCTAGTTGAAATCCATATGGCATTTTGTTGTTATCCGTTTGTCGAAAGGTCACGGACACCCTACGGTGTCACACCCCTAGAATATAGTGCTTGATGATGTCTGTTTCATTCCCTTTAAGGACTAGCACTGAATCAACAGGCAGCAGAATTTCTACAGATCCTTTGAATTCACTACGAAAAAAATATCTATTTCTTTTCCAAACAGAATGTTACTTTTACTCATGAATTAGACCATGCAGAAAGGTCTCACAAAGTCATGATGATCAATGTGCAAAGTTATGCAGTCTCCTTCATCATATATGTTGATGATGCAGTTGTTAGGAAAATTGTTAGTTGGTAGTATACTCTATCGGACCATTGTTTTAATCATCTATTTTATCTTTGGAGGTAGTGGATCCACCTGATCGTGTTTGAGAATCCTAGGAGGATTTCCTTGTCTATCGTTGGTAAAGTTGTAGCAGCAACCACACTGGATAGTGATCCTCCCCTTTCCTTGCATCCACTTTCTTAGCTTAGAATAGGTTCTTTTCATAAGCATGCCTACTGGACCTCTATCTCTTAGGTCAAAAATGCAGTTGAGAATGTTTCGTTTATCACTTTCTGAGAAGACCCTGGTGTATAATTCCAATCCCTTTAATATGTTGATGAACCTCCCTTGTACTTATTCATAGAATTCAAAGTCCCTTTTGCTTACTTTGCTTATTTTTTAGTATTCTGTCGTACTTATGATCGACGACTGTCGAGGATGTTCCCTCATTTCAACCCAAGCTGGTGCTGATTCTGACATTAACGGAATGTGTGACTCAGCATCCAAAGGGACATCTGGATCTGGACTCCACGAGACAAATTGATATGTTCCCAGCAAGACATATGACTCCCCTATCGGGCAATCGGTGATCTGAGACCCATCATCGGTAGATGCACACTCCTCTATGGTGTTGTAGTGCTGTAGGTGTAGGACATTACAGTTTGGGCATTCCACGATGCCTCTGCAGTTGAAGCTCATGTAGGTATTTCGGCGTTGCTGGTTGGGTAACCCGTGCAAAGAACATCTAAAGCTGGTGATATTTCTGGCTCTGTAACAAACCCAGACTCCTCATCTATAGCAGGCAAGCCAAAAGAGGTTTCTCTCATGCCTGAATCATAAATATTCCCTTCAGGAATAAGGGTAAGTAAATTCCCTACCTCTTTCTGGCGTCTTCATTCTTCTCGTAAGAAAGCCCTCTACTTTTAACAGCTAGCATTTTTACGTTGAGTTCTTCGTAGCAGAGCATCCGATAGTCTTTCATTATCGACAGCTACTAGGCCCTCAGTTGGCATAACTATCATGGACGGTAGGCGGCTGGGCCCCTCCATCAGGTCTTGTTGTACCATCACATTCTTTCCCTTCAATGATGAATTATCTTTGGTGGTCAACCTTAGCAGTGAGGGCAGCCCT
Source organism: Phalaenopsis hybrid cultivar (assembly GCA_002079205.1). Classification (NCBI taxonomy): domain Eukaryota; kingdom Viridiplantae; phylum Streptophyta; class Magnoliopsida; order Asparagales; family Orchidaceae; genus Phalaenopsis; species Phalaenopsis hybrid cultivar. The sequence continues at coordinate 60,364 of JXCR01123376.1, read as the reverse complement.
TCTTTTTCTTGTTTGTTGACAACATCCATTAGAGGCCCCTCATAATCCATGTTGACTTGACTAAATACCATGTCAAAGTTTATGGTGCCGCCCTGCGACATCATTTCCTTGTTGAGTGCGAGGTTTCAACCATCTTTAAAGGCGAAGACCAGCCTCTGGCCTGACATTTCTCTGCAAATGACAGGAAAAATGTCATTGACCTGAAAATTAGCGTAAACAAGAACGAAACAAAGTATTTATTAAAGGAAATTTTAGTTTACTTTGGTGAAGAAGTTATTTATTTGCGTATGAATTTTTTTTAATTTAGTAGGATATTCAGTTTAAAAAGAGAAAATTGAAGTGTGTAATTTTCAAAAAACTTTCATTATGTTGAGGTTAATCTTATTAAAAAAATTTTCAAGCCAGTCACAGACATTTGGCCACATAGATAACCGCAAAACAATCCAAACTTCAAAATTTCAAATTAAGCCATGGCAAGCAATGTCAGGTTGTGTAGTATGTCTTCAGGTATTGTCCGTTGATTGGTAGCATGGGTCTTTCACCCCGAAAATCTACTAACTGGTAGGCTCCTCTTGCATAGAACTTTTTAACGACAAAAGGTCCCTCCCAAGTTGGCTCGAATTTTCCACCTATCTTGTGGCATGAAAGAATAAGCCTTTTGAGCATGAGTACGAGGTCACCAACTTTGAATGTCCATGGATTGACAAATTTTTCATGAGCTTGTACTATCTTTGCTTGATAAAGCTCCAAGTGTTCTTGTGCTTCAAGTCGTTTTCCCTCAAGACTCTCCAGTTCTTCAAGTCTGAGTTTTTCACTTTCTTTTATTTTAAGCTAGTTGGCAACAACGACTCTGAGAGACGACTCCTGAATTTCTAACGGTAGCACGACCTCGAACCCGTACACGAGCACATAGGGTGTACACTGAGTGGGAGTCCTGAATGTCATTTGGTAGGCCCACAAGGCTTCTAACAGTTTGTTGTGCCAATCCCTTTTATTTTCGACCAGTGTTTTCTTTAAAATCTGTACCAATGTCTGGTTGAAGGCTTCAGCCAGGCCATTTGCTCTGGGATAGTAAATTGTAGAATATCTCTAATATATTCCATATTTTTTGATGAAATTGTTATTTTTTGTGCTTTTAAAAGCTGTCCCATTGTCAGAAGTTATTCTTCGCAGTACTCCGGAAAGGTAGACGCTTTGGCTTTTGAAGAATTGAAGGATGTGCTGTGTCGTAACCTCTCATTAAGGTACTGCCTCTGCACATTTGGAGAAGTAATCTCTAGCAACGAGTATAAACCTGTGTCCTTTGGAAGATAGAGGTTCTATCGGACTTATTATATTTGTGCCCCAACACTCGAATGACCACGAGGCAACAGTTGGGTGTAGCACATTCGGAGGCTAGTGCAAGACCACCACATGCACTTGGCACTTGTGACATCTTTTGGTTGTATCCATGTAGTCAGACATCGTTGCCGACCAATAATATCCGAATCTTTTGATCTTCATTTTAATCTTCGGCCCTAACGGGTGAGCGCCACATAATATGACATGTACTTCTTTAATAATATTTCGTGCTTCAACTTTACTTAAACATCGTAGTCACATATGGTCGAATGATCTTCTATAGAGGACATTACCTACTAGAGCGTATGACATAGCTCTTTTCGTAATGTGATGTGCTTCAGACTTGTCCTCTGGTAGCTTTCCAGTATTCAAATATTCTATCAATGACTTGTGTCAATCTTCATTGATATCAGCAACTGCATTTATCACTTCTTCTTTTCCAAACTTGTGTAGAGTTTCAAGGTTGATTTAAGAAAAAAGTTATCTTCCTTGTACTATGATTTCAATGGAATCCTCCGGGGGACACGCCAGCTCCTTATCAAGTTTTACTAGAGCGTCTACATGGGCATTATCTCCCCAAGGAATCTGGTAGAAAGTCACATTGGAGACTTGCTCCAGCAACTTCATCATGTACTGATGGTATTCTGCTAGTCGTGGTTTCAAAACTTTGTATTGTCCGGCGACTTGCTGGATGACGAGCTGAGAGTCGCCATAGATGACAATGTTTGTTATATCCATTGAGATTGCCAATTCCAATCTGGTGATTAAAGCTTCATATTCTGCTTCATTGTTGGTGCACGGCTCTGTCTGGTGGAATGAGAACCTCAACATATATTTATCTAGCGTGATAAAGATCAAACCAGTCTCTGCTTTGCCTGGTTTAACTGTGCCTAATTTTTTGTCTTGTCTGGCTGACGAAGCATCGTTGAAGTACCTTTCCCAGGATTGCACGCTGAAGAATTCCATTTGTAGTATTTTTTCGTCTGATAAGTCATCATTGAGAGGGGACCCAGCTGACAGTGGGTGTGCAGTGAGAAAGTCTGTTAGAATCTACCCCTTGATAGCACGGAGGAGAATAAAAGTTATATAAAATTGTAATAAGATCATTGACCATCTTGCTAGACATCCGGAGAGTGTTAGTTGGGTCATCAAATATTGCAATGGATTGACTTTTGAAATTAGGGTAATCTTACGAGAAAGCATGTAAGGTCTAATTTTTTTGGCAGTAAAAATTAACGTTAGACAATGCTTCTCGATAGGTGAGTACCTTATCTCCATCGGTATTAGAGGGTGAATCAAATAATAGAGTGTATTTTCTTTACCCTCATCATTAACTTGGGCTAAAAGGGCTCCAAGAGAGTCATTTAAGGCCGTGGTATAAAGTATCAACTGTTTCCCTGGGATAAGGGCTGCCAAAACAAGAGGTGTCATTAAATATTATTTAAAATTCTCAAATGCCCGCTAACATTTCTCTTCCCAAATGAATTTGGTGTCCTTTTTAATTAATGCCGAGAAGGGCTGACACCTACCCAAGAGATTAGAAATAAAGCGTCTCAGATATGCCAACTTCCCAAGAAGGAACGTAGTTGTTTCAAGGTTTTAGGAGGAGGCATTTACAAGATAGCTTTAATCTTATTTGGGTCAATCTCAATTCCTCAAAGACAGACAACAAATCCTAGAAATTTCCGAGGAGGTAACGACGAAGGCGTACTTTAAGGGATTCATTTTAAGGTCATATCGTCGTAACCATTCGAACACGATCATCAAATCATACAAATATCATTACTCTTGATGACCAAATCATCCACATAATATTCTACTTGCTTGCGAATGAGGTCGTAAAAAATCTTTGTCATTGCACGTTGGTATGTTGCTCCAACGTTCTTTAGGCCGAATGACATCACTGTGTAGCAAAAAATTCTAATCGGTGTTCTGAAGACTATAAGTGATGCATCCTCGGGAGCCATCTTGACTTGGTTGTATCTCGACGATCCGTCCATGAAGAAAAAAATTTTGTGTGTTAAAGCGATATCCACCATGACTTATGGTATTAGTAGTGGAAACTTGTCTTTTAAACATGCTTTGTTCAAATCTCTGAAGTCTACACAAACACAAATTTGTCCATTTTTATTCTTAACAGGTACAATGTTAGCCAACCACATGGGGTATTGCTATTATTATACAAAGTTAGTGTTTATTAGTTTCTTCACCTCGGCAATTACTTGTTGCTCTATTTCGAGACACATTCTTCTGGGAGCTTGTTTTACTGAGGTTATATTCTTGTCCACCCTGAGTTTATGAATTGCAACCTCTGTTGACAGTCCTGACATTTCATCATAGCTCCATGCGAAGTAATCTTTGAATTTTGTTAGCAATTTAATTAGTTGTAAAGATTCTTCATCGTTGAGTAGAGAACTTATAAATGTGGGTCGGGATTGTTCTTCCGTACCGTGGTTGATTTCCTTTAATTCATCAATAGTTGATTTGATTTCTTCTTCAAATTCTGGTGGAGCATCTTCTAAAAATTGATCAATAGAGTCATCCTCTATGTTGAGGCAATCCTCTTTTGATTTACTAGTAACAACCATGCAAAATTCTGAATCATCGACTGACCCGACTTTACCAAATCTGAGACCCTCTTTTGAGTTGGGAGTTTGACTTTTAATATTCTATAATTTTTCAAAAAGTTGAAATTTATCTTTTGACATTTGTTTTGGCAAGTGTACTTGTTGAATTAACTTTTGTACACAAGGCGAAAAGTAACTAAATGACAATTCTATTAACTCATTAGGATCATCATCCAAGTTTACATGATTTTCAACATCAGTAGAGGTAGAAGCACAATAAAATTTGATTGGATTTGAACCAACACTACGGACTTCTTTGACCTCTAAACTCTCAACCTTTTGCGGGAGAATCAGAGTAAGGGTCATAACATTCACATAGTGGTTTATCTGATCATTTATTGTCTCGTATTTTCTTTTCTCTGCATCTTTTAAGGATATCTTGTATTAAGGTTTATTCTATATTTTCATCATTATTTCATCTTCAGAACTGTCTTCATCACCAATGTTGATGGTTGTCCTAGTCCGTTCAACAATTAAGTTGATTCTTCTACGTCCTTGTCCCCAGCCTCGACGTCGGGTGCGCGAGCTTAAAGAACCTCCACCAACTTATTGTAAAGGAGTGGTGGAGATCACTGAAGTGGAGTTGAATGGCTTCCTATTTGCAATTTTCTAAATCTTCACTTTTATTTGTTGCAATTTCATGAGAGAAGACAATTTTCTTTGGAGGTGTGTAGTAGGCGGCATCTTCATGAATACCAACTTCATGAACTGAAAAATGTTGTAAATCTCCCTTGATGCAATGTTCCTGTTCTTCTTTGTAGTACTTAATGCATTGGTGTAGGGATGATGGAACCATATTGTGTTTGTGAATCCACGGACGACCTAGTAGAGCGTTAAAAGACGTCTCGAGGTCGATGATATGAAACTTAGCAGTTGTTGCTAGTTCTCCAACCTTCATAAACAGTGTAATAGATCTAAGGGCTCTCTCTCCCTTCTGGTTGAATCCTCTTAGCATCATTTTATTGATTGTAAGTTTCTGAGCTTCAATGTCCAAATAGGCCCATGTCCGTAGACTCGTCAAGTTTAAGGATGCTCCCGGATCTACTAAAACTCTAGACAACACAAATATGTCGATGTTAACGGAGATGTAGAGTGGTTGGTTGTGGTTAGCGGTACCAAGCAGCAAATCTTCATCTATAAAGGTTACCCTAGGTTGTTCTTTCAATGAACAAACTTCATCCAAGGAAGTGCTGGCCAACTAGGCTAAGTAAACCTCTGGGTCAAGCAAAGCTATAACCAAAGACACTCATCTCCTTTGTTAGGATCAGAGCGTCGTAGATGCTTTATCTGGCCGGCAACTTCCTAAGATGAGCTAGCATATTGTAATCCACTTTGTATGATCCTCCAATTTTCTCTTGGTTGTGTGGTTCTTCTACTGGTGGAGGTGGAGGTAGCTCTTCTTGAGTTACTATTTGTTTTCCTTTATCTGTCGGAGCTATTCTTGGGGGTAACACTCTCCCACTCCTTAAGTTCACTTATGTAATTTCTTCTTCTTGAGATATCATTGTTGAATCTTCTAGTGTTTCTTCTTTATCAGAATGATCTAGGTTGATGGCAAGTGTTCCACCGTAGTGCTCGAGGATTGGTTCCTCACTCCCGGTGCTGTCATAAGTAGTATCATTGATGTCTTCTTCAATCTTGTTAACGAGTTCATCAGACTTAAGTACGATTTGAGGATCATTTTGGGAATCTAGATCAAAGATAGATTGATTAAAATCAGTTATGTCATCACTAGAAACAGTTAAAACGTAGACGAAATCACAATCATTATATTCATAAGACCCCAGATGGGTAAAAAGATAATCATACAAAGTTAGGGGTTCGAGGACTTTCTTCCCCGAATCTAAAACCACTAATCTAGTAGGGCAGCCCCTATCATACCCTCCATGCTATCAACCTTTGTAGTGGTGTTCTTCTTCTTCTTTGTCTTCAACAAAGATGAATCTCCAGGTGAAATCTTTGACTTGGGTTTGGTAGGCTGAAGACTTTGAACGGAGGCTTGTTTTGATGTGTTCTAGATTTGATTCAATATTTTCTTGAATGATTTCCTCCAAACTTCATTCCATCTGTCTTTTCCGGAATATGCAGAAGATTGTTTCGATGAATCTTATAGTTGGTTTAGGACCCTCTTGAGCTCGTCCTAAGTCTTACTCCATCCATCTTCTCCAGGATACAGATCAATCAGAGAGATTGGTTGGCCAAAATCACATTTATAGAACCTTTTTTATGTTCTTTTAAATATTCTTTTGGGATCATTATATTCCCTTCTTTAAGATTCTTCTCGAGTCAATCCTTAAAGATGAAACATTCTTCTATAGTGTGCTCAAGCAATCTGTGGTTGTCGGCACTATTTTTGGTGTGGGGTTTGCCCGTAAGAAGCTGTCGGTCATCGGAATTGAAATCCCGTTGCCCGCTTCGGAAGGACGTTAAAAAAGTTGGGTTTTGAAAAAGATAAAGTCAAACTGACTTCATAATTTTCATAGTTTAGATGAAAGAGCACTTTATCTCAAATCATGTATCTATCCCGAAGGATAAACACAAGAATTGAG
>JXCR01123376.1:13430-47329 GCA_002079205.1 Phalaenopsis hybrid cultivar | reverse complement strand
TAAATGCTAGAAGTTAAGATCAATATGTGAAACTTCAAGTTGAGTAAAGAGAAAAGCTTTGAATTTCTAATGGTGGGGGTACCATCTAGTTTTCTAAGACTAGTCAATAGGAAAGTCCTATGGCTAGACCTAGGCTACTAAAGAAACGTTTTTTGAGATAGTCAGTAGGAAATCCTATGGCTAGACCTAGGCTACTAAAGAAGTTTTCTAGACCTCAACCAAAAGTGAGGTCAACAGTGGTATGGGCAATATTTTGGTTGATCCTTCTTGTCGACCTCTTCGGGTTCCTTTGGATTTGGTAGTCTGAACTCAAGTTTCTTTATCAAACTTTTGAACATTTTGGATACGGCTTCATCTTTGAAAGAATACACCATTTTCTATCATTCTGCTAAAGATATTATCTTATTCCCTGTTTGAGGTATCCTTCTTGAGATGGTCGCTGGTTGGACTGACTACTCTGTTTCTGAGCATGCTGTGATGAAGATTGGCGAGGATTTTCTAGATATATCTTCATTGGCTGTTTCCTTTATCGACAGTTGCTATTGTTCTTGACTTCTTTTCAAATACTCTGGTTTTCTTGGACTTCTCGTGAGAATCCATATGGTTGATTTCTTCTTGAAGACCGCTGGCTTTGCTAAGTAGCTTCTCAAAGGATTTGATGGTGACTCCCTTGAGCATGAAAGCTACTGGCCCATGAATGATTTTGAGTAAAATCTCAATTGCTTCTTGTAGCTGAGATTCACACTTCATGCTAAGGTTTCTCCACCTCAAAATGTAACCCACTAAAGTCTAATTGGGCTTTTATTTTTTCATCATGAGCTCTCCTATAGATACATGGTGTTGTGCTCCGACAAATCATTACATAAATAATTGTTCCAGCTTGGCAAATGTCTTAACTAATTTGTTGGGCAAATCGGCATACCAATCGAAATAAATCCTTGACAAGCTGCTGACAAACTGTTGGAAGAGTAAAGCTTCGTTACTTCTTGTCTTGCCACAACTAGCTCGAAAATTCGCTATGTACTGTTTGGGATTTTCAGTCTCATCAAATATCTTAAATTTTAGGGCCACAAAACCCTTGAGGAAGGGTATGACATCAAATTCTTTCAGGTAAGGTCTATCCTTTAAAAATAATCCATCACCCTTAAATTGGGTTAAGGCCTCCCGAACTTGTTCGACCATTTACTTAAATTCCTTCTCAAGCATGGCGCTCGACGGAGAATCCTTCTTTGGTTGCTCATCTCCGTTTGCTGAGGCAACTTCTCGTCTTTCATCTGTAATATGTATAATTTCTAGTTGGTTGACCTCTGAAGAAGCTAACTGCGGGGGTTGAGATTGTCCTTAAATTGTGGCCAAGACAGTCATGGCTGTGGCCATCTCTTCTATTCTTTTCTCTCGTTGGTTGACTTGCTCATCCTTTATGAGGATATCCTTACGCTGCTCATCTACGGTGTTCTCTTTGATAAGAGGTTGAGCCTCACACGTAGATGTAACGGCTCTGGTTTCAATGACATGGACATCCATGAAATCTTCTTCGACGTAATCATTATAGTCAAACTCTTCATCATCATCGATGGAGACTCCATGTTCCCGAGCCAACTCGAAAATCTCAACCCTGAGCTTTTCAACTTTTTCTTCAATTTTTTATTCTTAAATTGCCTTAAGATTTGGAGGACCTGCTGGACCTCCTCCTCTTATTCTTCCATTTCATTGGCAATTGATGCGACAATGTCAGATACTTCGGACCCTGGCTTCATTCCACGATCTTGCCCTGCAGGCTCACCAGACTGTATCAGTACAACGATCTTGGGTACCCACACTTTCTTCTTTGACGAAGATGTCTCAGGATGGAGTGTCCTAACAGAAACATCTGTATGTTGAGGAAAAGTATGCTCCCCATGGTGCAGACTGACTACAGTACTGGGTAATCTCTTCATCTTTTCCTTTGGAATTTTAGGAATGACTTTATAATGGGTGATTGGCAGAATTCTTGGACCCAGTCTTGACTTGGCTGGTTGACGACCTGTGGTCCTGGTGACGGTAGAATCTGTGGAGACAATAGCAGTGTCAACTCTGCTTCCTAAGCAGAACTAGACGGGAATAGAAGCACGCAAATCTCCAGTTGAATTCTGAGATTGTCTTGCAGATCTGACGTCCCTTAAAATTTCTTTCTTCATACGAAGGGAAACTGCATGCCCCACTCATTTGAGTAACTCATTAGTTGAGCAGCCTTCTTTAACATCTAGTCTCTAAAAAACTGAATTGACTCGGGTGCCAGGAGTAGGTTTCTTTTTCTCAACACCTTGTCCATGAAGTTTCGGTAATGCGGCGGTGACGTTTTAGACACTCTCATATCCATCAGTATCCATTAAAGGATGAAATCTACTTCCCCGTAGAAGTAAATATGTTTACAATAATCCTGATTCGTCTTGGTGAGGATCTTCCTTAACGGGTATCTCCTCAGAAGTCTGGGCTTTAGTAGCCCTTTGAACCCTCCTATTACGGTTTCTCCTTTGGGTTTGAGTTAGCAGTGTATTCTTTGAACTTGATCTGATTTCAAATACTGATAGCAAGACAACCAATCCCTCAGTCGGGTCTTCAATGATCATTATCTCTTTCCCCTTAGCAGCAGCGGGGATAACATGCTTGGTAGGTGCCATAGTGGCAACAATATTCTTGGAATTCTTATGAGAAGGGAAGTCCTGAACAAAGTTCAGGTTGAACTCAACCGACGGCTTCTGAATTTCTGGAGTGGTGACTTTCATTATGAAAAACAAGGCCTTCCCGACAATAACCTCAAGGTTTTCAAATCCAGCTCCAAACTTAATGGTAGGAGCGACATTGCACGCTTCATGGCTTGTCGGCAAGTTGCAAGAAATAGTCAGCATTGGGTAGGCCATTGAAACAGCCTTAAAACAGAAAGCTCTGGGGTTAGCTATATGACAAAAAAACTTGTAATTTTAATGCAAGCACTGAAAATTAACAGAGGTTGATCTGTAGACTATATAAATCTTAGTTTATGGGGATTTAAAAATTTTAATAAAAAGGTAATTTAAAAGTAAAAAAATTTAATTAATTTTGAAGCGCGTGCGACACAACACAATTTGATTTAATTTGAAAATAACAAATCAAACTTAAAAGGGAGATGTGAAGTGTTTATGACCAAGTGCGGGACCCATTTAGCAACACACAATGCCCAGGTGGAACTAGTCCACCAACACACCTATTGGGGTCCGACCCCACATAAAGATTTAAAGAGTCTTTAATGGCCTCCTGAACCCCTCTATTTAAAGTTGATTGAACAGACAGTCCTGAAGTCCAAAGAGTTGATCGTACCTTCCCAAGAGAGAAATGGATAAAGTATGTCAACGGAAGAAGAGTAATTTCTTCCAAGAGGGACATGGACACAATATCAATGTTTGAAGTAATATTTCCTTATTTAAATGGAGAGAAAAACTTGTGCTCAGCGGAGTCGCCAGAAGCTGTCGGCACTATTTTTGTTGGAGAGTTGCCCGTTGGAAGCTGTCAACCACCAGAATCAAAATCTCGTTGCACGTTTTAGAAGAACAATTTAATTTATATAGAGATTTAAGTTTAGAAAAATATGAAATCAAACTAACCCTATATTTTTCATAGTTTAAATGAAAGAGCATTGCACCTCAAACTCTGTATCTATCCCGAAGGATAAACACAAGACTTGAGGATGAGGCTCGATCAAATAAACTAAGAAATAAATAACATTCATTTGGTCTGTGAAACCATTTTATTTGCCAACAATTTCCCTTATTTAATATAAAGGATTAAATAGGGTTTATATTAAGCTTGGTTCAGACAAGCTTCTTATAAGGGCAAGCCCATATAAATAATTACATCTTAGATAATCCAAGTCACCTAAGAAAACTCTCAATAAACATCGGGAAAAATTATCTTCAAGAAGTTCAAAAGGATAGAACTTTTCAACAAGATCGGACAAAGAGGTGTGAAATGGGATTGGCTCAAATTTGGAGCATTTTGTCTTTGGAATCCAAAGGATGAAGAGTTAGGGGATGTCATAGATTTAGAGCAAAACTTTGGTGACTTCCAAGTCTATCTTATTGTTTGGCTTCAATTTTAATCAGAACTTTATTTGAGTGTTTCATTCTACCAATTTTATTAGTTTATGGTTTATATTTGTGTGAAACAATCACACAAATACCCTTGAAGATGTGAGGACTTAGGTCGTGACAGACGACAACCTCAGAATCCTAAGACGAGTTAGGGCTTATATTGTACAGCAGAGCTGTACAAATACCTAAAGATAAGGTGAGGAATTATGTTGCATAAGCAAACAATCCTGAAATCTTATGGTTTGGTTGTTTAATTCTAAGAAGGAAATTAGTTCAGCTAGGGAAGACATGTTTTGCTGTTGAAGATGGCTGTGCTGCCCACCATGCTAGCTCCAAGCTCCTTGCCGTGACGAGCTGAAGTTTTCTAGGGTGTCAAGTTATGATGTCAAATCAGATGGCCATATGGTTGCAGCTCTTTAAATATTAAGGGGGCATGTTAAAGTTGATTAGAGCGACACCGGTTAGGATCCTACGGTTCCCTCATTCCAGTATCACTATTTTTTTTATTGGATTCACTTAGTCCAAATGATCTTAATAAACTCAACTTAATGAGTTCCATACTTTCATTTAGACTGTAGGAAGCCTCATTAGCAACCGTAGGTTACCTCCTCCGAGGGATTCCCGATCATCCGATAAAGATGTCTTAATTTAGTTATAGTTGTTGTTTTGTGTGAGTTTTGTGATTAAATTTTGAGTTGTCTTATATTTTGAATGCTGTGGGGATGAATTTTATCTTGGTTGATTTTAATGTTGGTTTCGTGTTTTGATTTTGTGGCTATCCTAATAGTTTTGGATTTCATGCATGGTGACATTGTTATTTAGCATGCAAGTTTTATAAGCATGAAAAGTATAGTATGAAAGTACAAGAAAGACGACACTGTAAACTGTAAAAAGCATACATGGCGAGCCTTCTCGTTCCACCACTTGAAACTCAAAATGCATGTGAGAGCATTTTATATAAAGCAAGAAAATAAGGTTTTGGTGATCTACCCAACCCTAGGTCATATCTTGGTGGGCCCCTATTAGCTTGGTTAAGAATAATTTTGTCAAGTAAAATATATTAAGTTTAGTAGACCTCTGAGATATCCAATAGATCTAAAGAAAGAAGCAGGTCTATGCCTCCCTCTCACTGCCTGGTGAAATATCTCGAGCTCATTTAAACTTTTTATGTTGCTCAATAATTCATCCTGTAAAATACTTCTAATGCTCCATGAACATTGATGTTTCAATTATCCCTAAGAGTAGGGTAATCATCACTTATAATTTAATTTGAGGATTAAGCGGGTGAAGACCTTTAAAGGGGCAAGTTAATGTTATCAAGACACTTAGCCAACTTTTGGTTTTAACTTGTGCTTATAGTGTTTCAAAGGTGTTCAATCACTTTTCTAATCCTCATTTAATCAAATTTGATTTAGCTTAGGTCACTACTAAGCTCTTAAGATTTTGGTGGATGTCTTAGTCATTTTGAAAAAGGTTGAATTTTAAGTGATGATGATTCATTTATGAAAGTTTTTTGAACATCAAGTAGGGGTGTTAAAATAGTGAGTTATCAATACCCAAAATCATACCCCTAAGTCTAGGATCATTTAATTGACTAGACCTCCAAATTTTAATAATTTAAGGGAATTACAAATTTATCCTTTTAATTAAGAAAAGTGAGATTGGTTTCTACTAATTAATCTCTTGTGTTTCAATTATCAAAATATGTTGATTAGGATCAAAGGTTACCCATTTCCCCGTTTCACTTAAGCCTAAATGTTAATTAAGGCCAAACTTCCAAAATTACACTTTTGCCCCTAAGGCTCTATCACTTCATAATTTGTCAAATTTAATTCAAGTAACTTTGAAATTTTTTTCCCACCTCACTCATGGGTTAATTAATACATCAGAAGAGAAAAATGTGATTTTATTAATTTTTAATTTAATTTACATATTTATTTACATGCAAGAAATAGGATTTTTCAAAGAAAATTTCATAACTTAACTAAGATAATGCCAAATCACTTGAAATTTTTTTTGGAGGTAGACTTAGACAAGACAAACACTTAGACCAAATTTTATGATTTTTTGAGTTTTATTTTAATTATTAGAATTATTTCAAGTTTTGGAGCATTTACTAATTATAAAATATTTTAAATGTGTAAAAATTAAGTTTTATATTTTTATTAAATATCTCTGAGGTCAAGGAACCCAGAGAAACAAATTTCACATTTTTCTTGATTTTTCTTTAAATTGTTAGAATTAAGTTAGTGAAAATCCATTTTTAGCCTTTAAAAATTATTTTAAGCTTCAAAATTAATATCTTCACTTAAAAAAATCATGAAAAAATATTTTAATTGTTCTTAAGTGCTTAGGAAATAATTTAAAATATTTTCATGAATTTTATTATTTTTGTGATTTTTATCATTTTTTAATTATTTAAGTGAGACGAACACATCCATACGGTAAACATATGATTAAATCAACTCTAACTAAATGGAGAATCAAAATAGGCTCGGGAAGAGAGGAAGTTCAATACCTTTGCTCTGAGAATGGAAGCATCAATCAGAGGTGCTCGACACAGTCGTGGAGGTCCAAGGAGGCTAAGGATTGAGCCTTTGGTCGTGGTGAAAGGTCTAGACCCAAATTTGATCAAGGCCGGATTTGGGTGTTGGACTTGAGCTATCTTAGAGGCTCTGTATGAGGGGGATTTGATAGGGCTTTGTCTTAGTTCAAGGTGCTGATGGTGTGGGTGAGTTTAATTTGGATTTGGTGCACTGTGGAATTGTGGTGGAGAATGCCCTGTCTCCAGTAATGATTTGAGCTCAAAAATTTTACTCCAGCAATGGGAATTAGGGTAATGGAGTGGTTGGGTTGCACTGTGGAGGTCTTAAGGAAGCTCAGGGAGTAATTTCAGAGGGTATTCTTAAGAAATTTTCAAAAAAAATTTCATGGCCATGGAGGTGGAGCTTTTATAAAGATGGCTTTGGGTGGCTCTGAGGGCTAATATATGGGTGCAAAGTTTTGCCTATGTGGAGGGCAGAGAGGCTCTAAACTTCAAATGGAATGAGTTGGCCTCTAGGTTTGAATTGGGTTTGGTTTTTTTTAGGGCGGCTCACGATTTTGGCTCCTCCAGAGACTAGGCCGACTGGCAAGGCTAGGGGAGGTGGCCAGGAGGTCAGGTAAGCCAGGGGAATCTGTCACAACAATTTATTTGGGCAGGTGTTTAGTTTTGGCAAAGGTCCCTTAGGCTTAAGCAATTTAGGAAGTAAATCCCTTAATTTGGGGATCCTTTGATCCATGGATCATTTGGGTGGTTCCATGGGGTTTAACCTAGTCAATAAGGTCCAAATTTAGCTGTGGTGGTTTTTGGTTGGCCAATTTGGCTAGATTGGGTCAACTTTTGGTGAAGGGGTCCATGTAGGTCAATATGGTTAAAGCTTGGGTATGGGCGAGGCTGGCCATGACTATGAGCCCAATTGATTGATCAACATTGTGTAGTTGATTGTAATGAACATTTTTGGTGAAGGATTGAAATGATTTTGAGTTCAATTGGGGGATTAATTTGAAGGATTTTGGAAATTTGGTCACTTTGGGCATGTTGGGCTATACTTCGGTCTAGATTGGGCTAGGCTTAGGCTAAGTCCAAATTGATTATTGAGAATGGTCAATAGGAATGTCATGATGTGTTTTCAACATAAATTGGGTGTCAATTTTGGGGCTAAGGCAATCAAATTGGTGGAATTTGGAAACATAGCCAATTTGGGACAAATTTAGGATTTTTTGGACTTAGCTCAAAATCAAATGAAATTGAGGTTTCACCAAGGACAATTAAAGGTCAAGTTTGATGTGCATGAATATTATGAAGAGTTTAGGATTCAAATTTGAGGCCAAATGAGTAGGACATGGGGTTCAATTTGGTGGGATTAGGCCATGTAGCCAAAATTGAGGGTTTGATTTAGATAAAAAATTGGGCTCAAAGTATTGGCCAATTGAGCTTGGATTTGGTTTATATTGGTCATATGGAAGGCAAATTTGAGTTTATAATTGAAATTGGGGGAAATTCCGACCAAATTGATGGTCATTTGAGGTGAATTTAGGGAAATTGGGTTTTTAAAGGAAATTTGGGGGCTTTGATCAAAATGGTCAAATTGGGTCATGTGGTAGTTGAGAAAAATGAAATTGAGAATATTTGGAAGGTTTTGAGAATTTTTGAGATTAATTGGTATTTTTAAAATTTTGGGCTAATGAGGGGCATTTCGATAATTTGGCAATTTTTTTGGTGATTTTAGGTAATTTGGATGTTTTCAAAAGGTTTGAAATGATTTTTGAACAAATTTGGGTAAATTTGGGAATTTTGGCCAAATTTAGGGTTTCAAGGGTACTTAGGTAATTTGGGGGAGTTTAGTGGAAAAAGGCCAAGTTGAGTATTTTTGATAGAATTTGGGAGCTAACTATCGTAAATGAGTTATGAACCGATGGAAACCCCATTTGGGTCCTTTATGTACTGGTCTAAGCAAAACCCTAGCCTAGGGCCAGTGGGTTTAGGGGACCATCTACATGAGTCTCCCAATGAATTAAAGGATAAAAGTCAAGAAATTTTTTGTTTGTATTTGTGAGTGATTGTGCGTGAGGTGAGTACCTTAGCTCCCGACCAAAACCCAAGGTCAACCCTAAGGTCAAGCAGTCCTATGGGAACTCTCTTTGGGCTCCCCCATAATGACCCCACCTGCTAAATGCTAGAGGTTAGGACCAATATGTGGAAGTTCAAGTTGAGTAAAGATGAGTTTAGAATTTTAATGGTGAGGGTTCCTTGTCTAGTTTTCTAAGAATAGTCAATAAGAAAGTCCTATGGCTAGACCTTGGTGAGGGTTCCTTTTCTAGTTTTCTAGGAATAGTCAACAAGAAAGTCCTATGGCTAGACCTTAGGCTACTAAAGAGGAAAAACTAAACCTTAACCAAAGGTGAGGTTAACATTATCTAAATGAGGTTATAGAAGATGTGTTTGTTAAAGTGGATAAATTTATCTTTCCTATGGACTTTATTGTATTAGATATGAAGGAAGATAAAAAAGTGGATAAATTTATCTTTCCTATGGACTTTATTGTATTAGATATGGAGGAAGATAAAGAAAATCCAATTATTTTGGGGAGACCTTTTCTTGTTACTGGAAAAACTATGATAGATGTGTAAAAAGGAGAGTTGACTATGAATATTAATGACCAGGAAGTCACTTGTGATGTGTTAAAAGCTATGAAATATCCAGTTGAGAGAAAAGATAATGATTGTTTTTTTAAAGATGAAATTGATTATCTAAGTAAAGATAATTTCCAAAAAAGTTTTGAGAGTAAGTTAACAGATGAGATCAAAATGAACTTTCATGATGAGTCTATAATGTTGTTTAAAAAAGACTGTATGTATTTTCAGGAGATGTGTACATTGATGAATGTTACCAAAAATAGTAAACTTTTAATTTCATATGTTGAAAAATTTCATGAACTTAAAATGAATATACCTCATACAATTTTAAAGCCTACTTATTTAGAGAATTCATCTACACCTACAGTTTTTATATCTTCATATTCGACTCAATCATAAGATGAACCTGAATTTAATGATGAAATCAGTAAAAGATCTCCTATGAAAGAGTTATTCAAAATCACTGAATGATATATTCTATGGTATACAGACAAAATAAATGAGATTCTGATGCTGAGAAAGATTATTAATGCAATTAACAGTTACCCCCCAGAGATTTTACCTAGTGACTCTGAGATAAATTTTAAGGAGATGAATGATGAGCAATTTGATATTATTGAACTGATATTTAGAATAGAAATCGAGTATATGTTTCAAAAGAACTTTGAGTTGAGAGACGAGGTTAAGAAAATTGAAAGACCAATGGAAGAAATTCCTGAGGAGTTAGAAAGATATATAGAAAGACCACCTCCACCATTTACTAAGTATCAAGGAGAAGAGTTAGAAGATAACTTGAAAGACAAGAGTAACCTAGAAAAATTTGATCCAGAATTTAAATTATCTAGAGAGAATCCTATCCAAAATTTTGGAGATCATGAAGTATCATATAAAGATCCATTTATTATAAATTTCAAAAATGATATTAACATGAAAATTAGGAAAATTACTAGAAAAATATTGGATCTAGAAATCAATATGAGGAACAAGGATATGAATCAACCTAAAAGGAAGAGCTGAAAGAAAAATTTAAATTTGAGGACTTTGTAGAAATCTCAAGATCTGGAAAAGATTGGGTGATTGATCAAGGATTACTTAAATGGAATTTTGATCCAGGTGGAATCATTTGTCGAGCCGAAGACTTTAAAAAAAGCACTTTTTAGAAGGCAACCCATATTTATCAGTGTGGTTTGATTTAGTGTGCTTGAGAGTTATGATTTTTAGTGTTGTATTGTGTTTGTTTTAGTGTGGATTGATTAGTTTGATTGATGATTGGTGGATGTTTAGATTGTTAGTGCTTTGATTTGATCTTTGTATGTGTCATGAGGGAGATGATTCCTTAACTTCTTATTATGGTTAGACTTGTATGTTCTCTTGTAGTAGTTGGATTGATGAGTCCACTACAACTCGGGTCTAACCCGGACTTGAGTTTTAGAAGTTCATTATGAAAGTTGATTCTAGAGTTAAGATATTTGGTATGAAAGAATAAGACTATGCTTTTCTTATTTAAAGTAAAGGAAATTGTATATTTGAAATATTAAGAATATTAGAGTTTCATGTAAGAAGAAAAAAAGAGGCTTTATGAAATATCTTCAAAGCTAATATGAATTTATAAAGTGAAGGAATGTGAAAAGTTTTTAACATTAAGAAGAGGATAGTGAAGTTTAAAATTATTAAAAGCTATCCAGATATAGTAATCCTCACATGAAGAAAAAAAAAGAAAGGATTAAAATAATGTTCCTAAAAGAAAAAAAAAGAAAAGAAGAAGAAAAGAAAAGTATGTGAGGAGAAGCTTGAGGAGATGCCTGATAAAAAATTGGCTTCACTTGAATCAACTTGAGGAAGAAGGCTTTATTACATTTTTTAAAACTTGTATTTGAGTATTAGTATCCTTACTAATAAAGTTCTCATGAATTTCTTTTTTATATAGATATTCTAAGTGACTTTAATATGACAAATTCCAATTCTTTTTGAAATGAATAGAGAATCAGAAATCTTAGACTTGACTACTAGATGTTCTTATACTTTTAGTTTTGACTTAAGTTGTTAAAATTTTTTTTCTTAAGTTATGATATTATATTTAGTAAACCAAATTATAGAAATTTAGAAGTTAAACTATGTGCCATAAGTCATATTTTTATGTAGTAAAAGTGTTACTTGAGGACAAGTAACATTAAAGTTTGGGGGATTTTCATACGTATAAAAAATGTTTAATTTTTCATATGCTTTTAATGCCTATATTTAATGATTTTTTATGATATTATACTTTAAAGGAAGGAATTTTGCATCTTTTGGTTTTAAGGACAAGAAATGGAGTTTTAGAGAAAAAGAAGCAAAAATGGTGCAAGTTGGAGAAAAAAGAAGCAAGAAAGAAAATTGTCCTGACACATTTTGATATGTATTTTTATACTTAATCTCTTTTACACTTATCACACATCTTTGAATGAAATTACACTTTAATGGAATGTTATTTTATGCTTATTTTGTATGTCTATCTATTAGGAATGCAACACAACTGAAACGGGGCAAAACAGAGCGAAAACAGAGCCAAACGAAGCAAAATGGTGGAGTTACGCAAGGTGGCAGCTGACGGTGCCAGAACCAGCGCCGACAGTGCCAGAGTACAGAAATTGATGCCAAAATGACACCGACAATGCCCAAAATGGTGCCGACAGCGCCTGAGACTGCTTAGAAGCGATCTTGGGTGAATTTCTAGAAGATTCAATGTATTTGGACGCTTTTTGGAAAGTTGCTTGAGGCATCTCTTGGGAAATTCATCCTTACACTATAATAGAGTACTTTTATGTTAGAAAAAGTGGTGTGTGTGAGTGGAAAAATATGGAGAATGTTTAGAGATCTTAGAATATGAGTATAAATGTAGATTTTTGCCTTTTTGGATAAATTGGTGAGTGGATTTTGAAAGAATCTATAAGGGAATGTTCTGGCATTGCATGGATCAGCGAGAGACTTTGTGGGAGAGATTTTCATCTTTCTTTCAATGGGAAAAAGCTAGGTATTGTGTTCTTCATTATCTTATGATTTTGCAATCACTTATCTAGTGGATTTGCTTTGATTTAATGAAGTTTTTTGTTGTGTTTTCTTCGTGCTTTGTGATGTGTTTCTCTGACTCTTTCTTCTTTTTTGAAAATAGTGGCATGAGAAGATTATGCCGTTATTTTCCTTTTACTTTTCTTTTTCATTGAGTAGGATTCATGTTCAGAATATTGGGATGCATGCTAGAAAAAGTTTTAATTTTAAATTGTGATGATTTTTCAACTCCGCTCTTAATCTACTTTTATATCTAGCTAATTGAATTGTTAAAATAAGTTGTGAAACATATGATCCGGGAAATCGAGTATGAGTTATACAACAAAGTGAGAATCACATTTAAGTCC
Source organism: Phalaenopsis hybrid cultivar (assembly GCA_002079205.1). NCBI lineage: Eukaryota > Viridiplantae > Streptophyta > Magnoliopsida > Asparagales > Orchidaceae > Phalaenopsis > Phalaenopsis hybrid cultivar. The sequence continues at coordinate 34,653 of JXCR01123376.1, read as the reverse complement.
ATGAAGGGGTATTTCGTTCATGGGATTAAGTGCAAATAAATAGGGAAATATACTTTGTTGTGTGTAGAATTGCATATTTCTAGGGTGACAAACTAAAGATCCTCAATTCGATCTTAGTGTTTAAAAACTAAAGCAAGTGTTAGCCTTCAGGGGAAAGAAAGTGGGAGCTCTGTAGTGGGAGCCAGTATTCTCCTAGCCTAGCCACAGATTTAGGGACTAAATCTAAGATTAGCCAATGATTTTCTATAACACTAAATCAGGATAGAGAATTAAAATTGCTTCTATTTGGTACATACAATATTTAACGTATCTAATTCGTTTGCATTATCCAATTTGCTACATAAGAATAAAAGTTTTTGACATCTTAAAATTCTTTAAACCAACTCATCCAAAAAGGGCTATCTTTAGAATTAAAATTACATTTAGGAATAGTTACTATCCTTACGTTTAACATTCGCATGTAAGAGTAGTTGCTATATAAAACACCATTTTAATCAACATTCTAAGCTAAGGAATAATAGTAGTAGACTGAAATTTGACTAAGGACATCTTTCCTTGCTTCCTTGTGGGATTGATATTCGAGGCTTAATTAGAAAGTCCTATATTACTTGAAGCAATATGTGCACTTGCGTAGAACCCATAATGTGTGAACTATTTGTTATATTTCATAATATTTCAATTTTGCATATTAGCTGCTAAATATAAATTGGGTCAAGTTTTTTGCCGTCTTTTGAAAGCTAAATTGCTTTATAATTACGGGTTGGGTCAAGTTTTTGGCACTGTCTCAGGGGAATTGAAATAACATTAAACACGCAGAAAAACGACACACACTAGGGGTACATCACTTATCCTCTAGGTTTTAACAGTAATCAACAATTTAAATAGAAGAAGTTGTCTATAGAAGAAGTGGTGTTACAAATGAGAAATCAACTACAAAGTCAAGGAGCTACAATTAAAATAATTGAGAATCAATTGGGACAAATAACAAATTCATTAAGTAATAGATCTTAAGGAACACTTCCTAGTAATACAAGAATAAATCTGAAAGACCAGAATAAAGAGCAAGTAAAAGCTGTTTAACTCAAAAGTGAAAGAGAATTGGAAGGTAGAGTTCAAAAAGAGACTGAAGTAGAGAGAGAAGAGATTGAAGAACCAAAAGAGGACACTCTGAAAGGTTTAGAGAGACCTATTTCTCTACTTAAGGTTGATTTGGAAAAACCACCATCTCCATTTCCTCAGAGGCTTCGATAACAAAGGTTGGATAAGCAATTTTCAAAATTTATGGAAATTTTTAAGAAGCATACAATTAATATTTCATTTGTTGAAGCTCTAGAACAAATGCCAAGCTATGTGAAGTTAATGAAGGATAATATTAACAGAAAAATGAAGTTTGAAGATAATTAGACTGTTGCGCTTAGTGAGGAGTGCAGTGTTATAATTCAAAAAAAGCTTTCTGAAAAGCTTAAAGATCAGTAGCTTTACAATTCCATGTGCAATAGGAGACAAATTTTATGGGAAAGCTTTATGTGATTTAAGAGGAAGCATCAACCTTATGTCATTATCAATATTTAAAAGATTAGGATTAGGAGAAATAACCCTTACTACTGTAACTCTGCAGTTCGTAGATCATTCAGTAATCTATCCTAAAGGAGTTCTAGAAGATGTTCTAGTGAAAGTGGATCAATTTATCTTTCCTGTTGATTTCATAGTGCTAGATATGGAGGAAGATAAGGGGATAAGTATCATTTTGGGGAGACCTATCCTAGCCACAGGAAAAGCATTGATAGATGTGAAGAAAGGAAAATTAAATATGCACATCATTGACCAAACAATTACATTTAATAGTTCCAAATCAATGAAATACCCTGCTAAAGGTAAAGATGATAAATGTTATAGAGTGGATCTTATCAGTTACATAAGTGAATGTCATTTCAAAGAAACTTATAAAAATAAATCTGAGAAGAAAGAGTTGGAACATGAGCAAGAAGAGGAATTAGATCAATATGAAGATTTATATAAGGAAGATTTAAACTATGTTAGAGAAAGTTTTGAATTGAAAAACCTCCCAAGCTTGAGTTAAAGTTACTTCATGAAAATTTGATGTATGCCATTTTAGGCGATTCCTCTACATTACTTGTTATAAATTCCTCAAAATTAACTACAGAAGAAGATGAGAGTTTGATGAAAATTTTAAGGAGTTATAAGAAAGCCTTTGGATGGACAATTGTTGATATAAAAGGAATCAATCCTTCAATTTGTATGCATAGAATTCATATAGAAGAGAACTGCAAACTCAGGGCTAGTCCTTAAAGGAGATTGAATCCTATTATGAAGGAAGTTGTTAAGAAGAAATTTTAAAGTGGTTAGATGCTAGAATTATCCATCCTATTTCAGATAGTGCATGAGTTAGTCTAATTCACTGTGTTATTAAGAAAGGAGGAGTGACCGTGACTTTGAATGAACATAATGAGTTAATACCAACAAGATAAGTCATAGGATGACGAATATGCATTGATTATAGAAAACTAAACCTCACCACTAGAAAAGATCATTTTCCACTACCCTTTCTAGATCAGATGTTGGATAGACTAGCTGAGCATAAATGCTTTTATTTTCTGGATGAATATACTGGTTATCACAAATTCAAATAGCTCCTAATGATCAAGAGAAAACAGCTTTTACCAGTCCTTATGGTACATTTGCTTTTAGAAGAATGCCTTTTAGTTTATGTAATGCACCTGCTACATTTCAAAGATGCATGATGACTATTTTTTTTTTCATTTAATAAAAAAAGGGATTGAAGTTTTTATGGATAATTTTTCAGTATTTGGAACTTCATTTGACTTATGTTTAGAACATCTATCAAAAGTTCTTAAGCACTGTGAGGAAACAAATTTAGTCATATTGGGAAAAATGCCAATTTATGGTAGCAGGAGAAATAGGTTTGGGACATCAAATTTCAGAAAATGGTATGAAAGTAGACCCTGCAAAAATTCAAGTAATCACTAATTTACCTCACTCAACAAGTGAAGGAAATTAGGAGTTTTTAGGACATACTGGATTCTACAAGCGATATATTAAAGACTTTTCAAAAATTACTAAGCCTCTATGTCATTTACTTGAAAAAGATGTAATTTTTAATTTTGATAAAAAGTGCCTAAAAGCATTTAAATTATTAAAAGAAAATTTAGTCACTGGACTAATTATTGTTTCACCAGAGTAGGAAAAACCTTTTGAATTAATGTGCACTGCTAGTGATTATGCTATTGCAGTTATTTTAGGATAAAAACATGATAAGATTTTTAAGGTTATCTACCATGCTAATAGAACTCTTAATGAAGCTCAAATTAATTATAGCACAATTGAGAAAGAGTTATTAGCAATAGTATATGCTTTTGATAAATTTAGATCATACTTAATTGGTACTAAATGTATAGTGCATACAGAGCATTCTACTACTAAGTATGTAATGAAAAAGAAGGATGCAAAACCAAGATTGATAAGATGGGTTCTTCTTTCGCAAGAATTTGACTTTGAAATAGTAGATAGGAAGGGAGTTAAGAATCAAATTGCTGATCATTTGTCCAGGCTTGAATTAGAAAAACTACTCTATTTTCAAAAAGAAATTAATGAACATTTTCCAGCTGAAGAATTGTTCAATGTTAATGAGTGGCGTGTTCCATGGTATGCTGACATTGTGAACTTTATTGGTAGTGATATTATACCATATGGAATGACATACCAATAGAAGAGAAAATTTTTATCTGAAGCTAAGAATTATTTTTGGGATGACCCATTTTTATATAAACAAGGAAATGATCTTATTATTTGAAGATGTGTGCCTTTAGAAGAAACTTATGAAATTATTTAAAAATGTCATAATTCTAATTTTGGGGGACATTTTGATGTTGATAAAACAACATACAAAATTTTACAATATGGATTTTATTGTCATACAATCTTTAGAGATGTTAATGCTTATATCAAAACTTGTGATCGATGTCAATGAGTGAAAAATATTTCTAGTAGGAATGAGATGTGTGTTAGAAGTTGAGATATTTGATGTTTGGGGATTAGATTTTATGGGATCATTTATACAATCTTTCAGAAATTTATATATATTGTTAGCAGTAGACTATGTATCCAAATGGATAGAAGCTGTTGCATGACCTCGATGTGATGTTCAAAGTGTTGCAAAGTTTTTAAGAATGAATATATTTTGTAGATTTGGAGTGCCGAGAGTAATCATAAATGATGGGGGAAGTCATTTTAGAAATTCAATAATGAAGAAACTATTAAAGAAATATCATATTAACCATAGATTCACTACTGCTTATCATCTTCAGACAAGTGTTTTGGCTGAATTATCCAATCGTGGAATTAAAAGAATATTGAAAAAATCTGTAAATCCAACTAAAATGGATTGGTCAGCTAAACTTGACTATGCTTTGTGGGCTTATAAGACTGCATATAGAACTCCTATAGGAATGTCCCCATATAGGCTAATATTTTGGAAAGTGTGGGTACATTTGCTTTTAGAAGAATGCCTTTTAGTTTATGTAATGAACCTGCTACATTTCAAAGATGCATGATGACTATTTTTTTTCATTTAAGAAAAAAAAGGGATTGAAGTTTTTATGGATAATTTTTCAGTATTTGGAACTTCATTTGACTTATGTTTAGAGCATCTATCAAAAGTTCTTAAGCACTGTGAGGAAACAAATTTAGTCATATTGGGAAAAATGCCAATTTATGGTAGCAGCAGAAATAGGTTCGGGACATCAAATTTCAGAAAATGGTATGAAAGTAGACCCTGCAAAAATTCAAGTAATCACTAATTTACCTCACTCAACAAGTGAAGGAAATTAGGAGTTTTTAGGACATACTGGATTCTACAAGCGATATATTAAAGACTTTTCAAAAATTACTAAGCCTCTATGTCATTTACTTGAAAAAGATGTAATTTTTAATTTTGATAAAAAGTGCCTAAAAGCATTTAAATTATTAAAAGAAAATTTAGTCACTGGACTAATTATTGTTTCACCAGAGTAGGAAAAACCTTTTGAATTAATGTGCACTGCTAGTGATTATGCTATTGCAGTTATTTTAGGATAAAAACATGATAAGATTTTTAAGGTTATCTACCATGCTAATAGAACTCTTAATGAAGCTCAAATTAATTATAGCACAATTGAGAAAGAGTTATTAGCAATAGTATATGCTTTTGATAAATTTAGATCATACTTAATTGGTACTAAATGTATAGTGCATACAGAGCATTCTACTACTAAGTATGTAATGAAAAAGAAGGATGCAAAACCAAGATTGATAAGATGGGTTCTTCTTTCGCAAGAATTTGACTTTGAAATAGTAGATAGGAAGGGAGTTAAGAATCAAATTGCTGATCATTTGTCCAGGCTTGAATTAGAAAAACTACTCTATTTTCAAAAAGAAATTAATGAACATTTTCCAGCTGAAGAATTGTTCAATGTTAATGAGTGGCGTGTTCCATGGTATGCTGACATTGTGAACTTTATTGGTAGTGATATTATACCATATGGAATGACATACCAATAGAAGAGAAAATTTTTATCTGAAGCTAAGAATTATTTTTGGGATGACCCATTTTTATATAAACAAGGAAATGATCTTATTATTTGAAGATGTGTGCCTTTAGAAGAAACTTATGAAATTATTTAAAAATGTCATAATTCTAATTTTGGGGGACATTTTGATGTTGATAAAACAACATACAAAATTTTACAATATGGATTTTATTGTCATACAATCTTTAGAGATGTTAATGCTTATATCAAAACTTGTGATCGATGTCAATGAGTGAAAAATATTTCTAGTAGGAATGAGATGTGTGTTAGAAGTTGAGATATTTGATGTTTGGGGATTAGATTTTATGGGATCATTTATACAATCTTTCAGAAATTTATATATATTGTTAGCAGTAGACTATGTATCCAAATGGATAGAAGCTGTTGCATGACCTCGATGTGATGTTCAAAGTGTTGCAAAGTTTTTAAGAATGAATATATTTTGTAGATTTGGAGTGCCGAGAGTAATCATAAATGATGGGGGAAGTCATTTTAGAAATTCAATAATGAAGAAACTATTAAAGAAATATCATATTAACCATAGATTCACTACTGCTTATCATCTTCAGACAAGTGTTTTGGCTGAATTATCCAATCGTGGAATTAAAAGAATATTGAAAAAATCTGTAAATCCAACTAAAATGGATTGGTCAGCTAAACTTGACTATGCTTTGTGGGCTTATAAGACTGCATATAGAACTCCTATAGGAATGTCCCCATATAGGCTAATATTTTGGAAAGTGTGTCACTTACCAGTTGAACTTGAGCATAAAACATATTGGGCAACTAAAGAATTTAGTTACAATATGAATGATTCTGGTAAGAAGATGTTATTTCAATTGAATAAATCTTATGAGAGTGCTAAGATTTATAAAGAAAAGATGAAGATGTGGCATGATCGGAGGATTCTTACTAAAAATTTTCAGTCAGGGCAATAAGTTTTTCTTTATAATGTAAGGTTAAGATTATTTCCAGGCAAACTTAAGTCCAGGTGGATGGGCCCATTTGTTGTGATGAAAGTTTATCCCTATAGAGCTGTGGATATAAAAGATCCTAAAACTGATAAAATATTGAAAGTGAATGGTCACAAGTTGAATTCCTACTTTTTAGGTGACTAACTTAAATTAAATAATTTTCTGATGTTGGGTCAACCAGAATAAGCACTGGTTACGTCAGGCTGCCGACGTTAAACCAAGCGCTCTGTGGGAGACACCCCATAGTTATATGTGTGTTTATTTTTATTTTTATGTTTTTTAGTGTAATTTAGAAAATTCTAGTAGTATTGTGACTATATAATGAGTTAGTAATTATGATACGACATTAAAAGATGACTTAGACATGTTAGAACAAATGTTTGGTCGTTAAGTTGTCGTGTACTAAATTGAGCACTGGCGCTTAATCGCGACAGTTAAAAAAACATGTGTGAATTTGGTTTCTAGAAGTTCTAACAACAAATTGGTTGGCTTGAACATGTGAGAGCAATTCTAGGACGTGCATAAAAGTTATGGGGGAGGTTTAGAGCTTATAAATAGAAGGGAATAAAGAGAAATTTCACCACACCTTCATTTAACCCTATATTCTAAGTGAAAAGAGAGAAGTTTTGAAAAATGTTTTCTTGGGAGAATGATTTGAAGAAGAAGGAGAAGTAATGAGAAATAAGTTTATTAGTCATAGTGCATAAGAGATGTATAACAGTTTCCTAGCCGTTAGTATCGAAGGAATAGCGAAGAAAATCACTAAAATTGAGGCTAATGTGGCTTCAATTGTAGCAAAAGTGATGGAAGTTAACACACATTTGGTTCTTATGGGAAAACTTAAGATGCAATTTAGCCATACCAGTTTTATAGAAGAAGCAAACAAGGCAATGTATCTGAAGAACATGTGGATTGAAGAAGATTCAACCAGACTTATTAATCATCATTTGTTCTTTCAGATATACATTCCAAATGCTGAAGGAGAGACAAGTGATGGGTCAGAATTTGTTCCATCAACTAGGGAATGGAATTAAGTTTGTGATTTAGTGTTTATGTGTGTAGTGTTTGTTTATGCTAAGTATTTTAATGTGTGTTTTATGTTATTAAGATATTGTATTATGTTTAGGAATTTTCTCATCTGAGACTATTTGGATTGAGAATCTATGTATTTGGAAACATTTGTAATCGTCCGTGATTTAATATAAGTGTTTTGTTTATGAGAAATTTTGTGTTATTTTATGTGAATCGAATTAGTTAAAATTGGTGAATCTTGAGTAAGAAAAGAGATAAGAGGGGAGGAAATAGTTATTACAGTGTTTTGAGATTATGTAGGGTTGGTTGACTTAGGCTAGACGTGCATTTCACTTAGATCAAAAAAATCAAAATTTGTGCACTGGTGCCTAAGCGCCAAAACCCGTGCTTAAGCGCTACCTAAACAAAGAGACAAATGCATAAGCACCAAACCATTCACGCTTAAGCGCCGATTCACAAAAACCGGTTCGTGAACGATTTTAAGTGAATTTTTGGGCCAAAAAATCCATTAATGCACCTTTGATTCACCTTCTTCATCAAGTTCTTGTGATTTTGATGCTGGGTCACATCATATTTGAAGATTTCTTGGAGATTTGAGGAAAACAATTGCTAAATTTGAGATCCTTGAGGTAAGAGCATCACTTCTATGTAAAAAATTTTTATTTTCACAATGTATTTTGAGCACATTCATGACCTACCAGAAAATCACTATGCATGGTGAAAATTTGAGAAAAATGGATGGAAAATGCATGGATTTGTTAGTTTTAACTTTTAGAAGTTGAGTTAAGTGTATCCAAGTTAATTGTGGGATTTATTTTGAATTTTATGCATTTTTTAGAAAATGGCACTAAGAATGAAGAGAAGCAAGGGACAAGCTCCATTTAATTCAAGTAAATTTATTAGTTTGAGAGCTCATGATCGATACAATGATGCACTGCATTCAAGGAAATTAATTCCTGACTGAAGTTTCAAAAGTCTGAGAGGAGTTGTAGAAGAGTTGATTGCTAGCTGCCAGTGGGAGCAGTTCCGTTATTTTTCTGTTGTCACCGTGATTTCTATGGTATGAGAGTTCTATGCTAGTCTCTCAAAGGCTGATGAGGAAGGAGTTATAGTGAGGGGGAAGATAGCACCATTTTCTCCTAAGGTAATTTATCAGTTTTATCTTTTGCTACCAAATACCTTGTGTTTTAATTCAAACTATAGTCCTACCAAGGAGGAACTAGATGAGCTTATTTCATCTTTGACTGTTGGGAGAGGATTATGAAAGATTATAATTGAAAGAAGAGTAAACTTTTCTACTTTAAAGTTGAATGCCATTGCAAAGGCATTACATTATTTTATTTATGCTCGTCTGCTGCCTACAAATCATTTAAGTGAAGTAACTCAAGATAGAGCAACCTTGAACTACTGTATTCAGCAGTCCAAGGCTATTGATATTGGAGGAATAATTTATGGAGTTATTACCAATTCTGCTACCGGTGCTACTACTATAGGTTTGAGATTTGCATCCTTGATCTTTTTTTTATGCGAGCATGCTAGTGTTAGATATGATAGCTGGCATAAGATCTTATAGCCATTTAATCCCATTACCTGTGTGAGTGTGAAGACTTATTCACATAATTCTATTTTTGGTTAGAATGGTGGATTCTCTAGTAGTTCTGCTGCCTCTAATTCACATGCTTCTACATTACGGTGTCAGACTTATGGATCTTATTCTCAGTCAGAGATATTACAGAGGATTTTGGACAAGTTCAATTACACTGCGGATAAGGTATCAAACATAGAAAATTTTGCAGAGCATATGGATGGGTATATGAAGAGACGAAGTGATTATGAGGAGGAATACAACTTAGCTATAGAGCATCTCAACAGAGGTAATCGGGATGTAGTATTTCCTCAGTATCCCAGATATCCATCATAGTGCCTGCAGCTGTTTGGCGTAGTGATGATAATGATGAAGAAGAGGGTGATGATTAGTTAGGATCATTAGTTCTGTTTTATGTTCCTAGTTTTTGTATTGTTATGAACTATTCTTAGTACTAGTATTTTGTACTTTTTGTTATATTTTTATTTGTTATTGTTGAGACTGTTATGTTTTGTTTCGTACACCTACTGTGATGTATTTGTGTTCAGTTAGTATTTTTTAATGGTGGTAATTGTTTTAATTGTGTTGCTGTATTTAATTAGTGTTTGTTGAACTTAATTCCAGAATCTTAAGAAGCTTTAGAATTTAGCTAACTTGCTACTTAAATCTGCATGTTTAAAATTTTCAATTTGCAACCAGTTATTTTTCCATATGTTGCAGGCATGTATGTTTGTTAGCGTGTTTATTTGCTTTTGTACTATACTCCACCGCATAGAAGTCTGATGAATATTTGTATTTTAAGTAAATTAAAATTTGATCAATTAAATTTTTACTCCTGTTTTTTATTTTTATACTTGCATGTTTAGGATATAAAAATTCTTGCAAGCATGTTATAGTTAGTTTTCATTCTTGATTATTTATATATGAAGCTAAAATGTTTTATTTCTATGAAAAATTTAAGTTTGGGAGGATGAAAAATTTTAAAGAAACTTAAATGTTTATTTATTCTCAAATGTATTTCAAATAAATTTGATTTTGATTTGAAAAATGATTATGTATATGAAGTTATATTAGGGAAGAAAAATTTTGATTTTAGAAATAAGTAAGAGAATTTAGATAAAATTTATAATAATGAAGAAAAACATAGAGTTAAAAATTTTTAGTGTAGAAAATGCTAAGTATTGTGAAAGAAAAACATCAACTCTTAAAAATTGTATTCTTGAAAAAGTTAGAAATTTAGACCTTTTATTTTCAAAACTTAAATTTCTTTTATTGAAATTAAATTTCAAAATTGTATTTTTTTAAGTGAGAGAAAAATATCAACTCTTTGCTTTAGGAAAGGAAGAGTGGAATTCAAAACAATTAAAGGCCTATCCAGATAGGTTATAATTGGGCTTGTAGTGTTTGAAAGATGTTTTAACTTTCAATGATATTTACTTTTCTAATTCTCATTTAAATGAAACTTAATTTAGCCTAAATCACTACTAAGCCCTTAAGACCTAGGTGAGTGTCCTAATTAGTTTTGAAAAGATTAAGCTTTAGGTGGTCATAATTCATGATTTGAATTTTCTTTGAAAATCAAAATAGGGGTATTAAATTGATGAGTTATTAACACCCAAAATCATACCCCTAAATCTACGATCATTTAATTTTAATAAACTTCCAAATTTTAATAATTTAGAAATTTATTAACTTATCTTTTAAATTGAGAAAGTGAGGTTGGTTTCTACCAATTAACCCCTTGTGTTTCAAACATACAAATTAAGATCAGAGGTTACCCATTTTCCTCCTTGATTTATGCCTAAATGTTAATTAAGGCTAAATTTCCAAAATTACACATTTTCCCCTAAGGCTCTAACACTTCATAATTTGCCAAATTCAATTCAAATGACTTTGAAAATTTTATTCTACCTCATTCATGGGCCAATCAATACATCAGAGGAGAAAATGTGATTTTTCAAAATTTAATTTAATTTACATAATTATTTTCATGCAAAAGTAGGATTTTTCAAAGAAAATTCCTAACTTGACCAAGGTAAACTTTAATCCCTTGAAATTTTTACTAGAGGTATACTTAGACTATAGAAGCCTTGGGATCAAATTTCATGATTTTTTAAATTTTATTTGAATTTTAAGAATTATTTTAATTTCTGAAATATTTATTAATTATAAAATATTTCAAATGGGGAAAATTAAGTTTTGTAATTTTGAAAAGTCTTCCTAAGGTTATAAAACTCAAAGAAGAAGATTTTATTTTATTTTTTGAATTTTATTTGATTTATTGGAATTTTTTTAGTGAAAACTCATTTTTAGCCTTTAAAAATTATTTTTAAGTTTTAAAATTTAATATCTTTATTTAGAAAATCAGAAAAAATATTGTAATTATTTCTAAGTGCTTAGGAAGTAATTTAGAACATTTTTATGAGTTTTATTATTTTTGAGATTTTTAGGGATTTTTAATTATTTAAAAATTTAAAATAGGCTAAAAAATCAAGTTTTTATTTAAAATATTATTTTATTTTTAGAAAATACCCTTGGTCATAGAGAACTCAAAAAAATAATTTTTATAATTTTTCAAGTTATATTTTGATTTTTTAAAATCATTTTAGGGCCAATAATGTTAATTAACTTGAAAAATCAATTTAAGTTATCAAATGAACTTAAAATACTTTGAAATTTTTATGGTGAGTTTTCTGGATCCTAAAAAATAGTGGAGATAAAAAATAAAGTCATTTTATTGTTTTTACTTTTCAAAATTAATTATCTTAGTGATTTAGGGTTTGTAAAGATTAGGTGCATTTTAAATGACTTTATTTATGAGAAAATTTCCTAAGGGTTCTCTAGTCATAGTAAACCTTCCAAAATTTTCTTAGATTTTTCTAAGTAACATGCTAGTTTCTATGATTATTTTAAGAAAACAATGCATATAAACTTGAAAAATGTGAATCTCTGTCTAGGAACCTCCTCTGACTTTTAAAAAATTAGGGGATGTTCCCTAAGACAGAGGCAACAACTTGCTAATATTTGAAGTTATAATCAAATGCCTATATACATGGAGAATCAAAAGATTCAAATCAGTATTTAATTAATTAAAAATAAAATATGCGTCACATGGACTTAAAATTATTTCCACATTATTCTCCTCTATTCACTGAGCTAGAGGGCATTTTTATTTTATTTTTGTGATTTTTTTACACGAAGATATGAATTTTTTAAGTTAGGGGTATTTAAATAAATAGGAAAAATCCCTATTTATCTATTTAAACAGTGCGACGCCATGTAGATCCTAGGCAGCTCCAAACTCCACGCGGCGCGCTCCCATTTGAAGTCGTCGTCCACCTTAGCGCTGAATTGACCCGCGGTTTATGTTCCAAAGCAATGTCCAGCTCCATCTTCTCTATCCATTCAATACACGCTTGATCAAACGGCTCCCCGTCATCGTCCCCGATAGAGTGATCCCGTGACCATCCACACTAAAACCATAAGATCTCGACCTAGACTCAACTAAATTACTTCAGGTTTGATCTTATGGACTCGTCTAAGTGAGATGAACACATCCATATGGTAATCATGCAAATACATTAAGCCTAATCAAATGGAGAATCCAAATAGGCTCGGCAGGTAAAAAATTTTTATACCTTTGCTCTGAGAAGTGAAGCTTCGATCAGAGAGTCTCGACACGTTCGTTGTGCTCTAAAAAGGCTATGGATTGAGTCTCTGTTCTTGGTGTGAGGTCTAGATATGATTTTAATCACGACCGGATTTGGGTGTTTAGAGGCTTTATGAGAGGGGAATTTGATGGGGCTTTAGCTTCTTTCATGGTTTTGAAGGTGTGGGTGAGTTTAATTTGAGTTTGGTGGAGTTTAGAGGAGAGGAGAGTTTTGTCTTGTCTCCGACAAGGTTTTGAGCTAAAGAATTGGGCTCCGACAAGGGGATTCAGGGCAATGTGGTGGTTGGGTTGCACTAAGGAGGTTTCAAAAAGGCTTTGGGATCAATTTGGGGAAGTCTCTTAGAGTAATTTTCAGCTCTCTCTTCATGGCCATGGAGGGGAGCATTTTATAAAAATGGTCTTAGGCTTGCTTTCATGGCTAATTGGGGGTGGAATGCGCTGCCTAGGTGGAGGGTAGAGAGGCTATGAGCTTCAATTTGGATGATGTGGCCTCTAGGTTTGAATTGGGTTTAATCCCATGAGGGTGGCTCTCAATTTGGCCATTTTCCAACCACTAGGTAGCCGGCCGGCCAGGGGGAGGTGGCTAGGAGCTCTGGGAACCCAGGGGAATATGTCACAACAATTTAATGATTTTAGGCTTTGTTTTGGCAAAAATATCTAAGGCTTAAGCAAATATGGCATTCCCTTGATTTAGGGGACCTTTGGTCCATGGCTTAGTTTAGGTGGTTTTAAAAGGTTTAGGCTGGTCACTAGGGTCCAATTCATGGCTGAGGTGGACTTAATTTGATGACTTTGGGGGGTCATGCCATCTTTAATGCATGGGTTCAATATGGGTTCAAGTGATCAAAGTTTGGGTTTGGGCTAGGTTAGCCATGTCAATTGACCCAATTGATTAATCAAAATTGTGCAGATGATTATTATGAATATTTTTGGTGAAGGGTTGAAGTGATTTTAAGTTCAATTGGTAGGTCAATTTGAGAGATTTTGGAATTTGGTCAATTTTGTGTATGTTGGGCTAGACATGGGTCTAGGTTGGGCTATCCTTGGGATAAGTCCAAATTAAATGGTTCAAATGATCAAGGGAGATGTTGTGAAGATTTTTCATGAAGGGATGGAATGGAAATTTTTAGGTTAAGGCCCTCAATTTGGTGAAGTTTAGGGACATGACTAATTTGAGGCAAAATTGGGGATTTTTGACTTAGGTTGAAATCAAATGAATTTAAGGCCTAACCAAGGCCAATAGAAGGTCCATTTTGATGTATGGGAATTTTATGAAGGTTTTTCAACATAAATTGTGGCAAATGGAGTAGGCCATGGGTTCAATTTGGTGGAACCAAGTCATGGGGCCAAAATTGGGGTTTTTGGTCTAAATCAAAATTGGGTCCAAATGATGGACCAATTGAGCTTGGATTTGGTCTATATTGTCATATCAAGTGTTAATTTGAGTTTAGAATTGAAATTGGGGTAAATTGAGACCAATTGGCTAGAAATTTGAGGTAATTTGGGAAAATATGGTCCTTTAAAGGGCAATTTAGGGGTTTTGATCAAAGATGGTTAAATTGGCCAAATTGGGTCATGTGATAGTTGGGAAAAATGGAATTGGGAATATCTGGGAGGCTTTTGGGAATTTTTGGGATTTTTTGGAATTTTGGGGTAAGGAGGGGTATTTCGGTAATTTGGAAAATTTGGTGATTTTGTGTAGTTTGAGTATTTTGAAAGGTTTTGAAATAATTTTTGAACCAAGTTAGGTATTTTGGGTAGATTTGAAAATTTTGGCCAAATTTGGGGTCCCAAAGGTATCTAGGTAATTTGGGGGAATTTAAGGGCAAAAGGCTAGGTTGGGTGTCTTGGTAGAGTTGAGGGACCAACCACTATCAATAAGTCATGGACCAATGTAAACCACATTTTGGGTCCTCTATGTAGTGGTCTTAGGCAAACCCTAGCCCAGGGCTAATGGGTTTAGGAGACCACCTACAGGAGTCTCCCAAAAGTATCAAGGGACTAAAGCTTAGAAGTTCTTGGTTTAGGGTAGTGAGTGATTGTGAGTGTAAGTGATTGTAAGTGATTTTCTAGCCCTAGACCAACACCCAAGGTCAACCTTAAGGTTCAGAAGTCCTAAGGGTGACTCATCTTGAGCTCCCCCATAATGACCCCACCAACTAAGTGCTAGAGGTTAAGACTAATATGTGGCACTTCAAGTTGAGTAGAGAAGAGTGTATAATTTCTAATGGTGAGAGTTTCATGTCTAGTTTTCTAAGAATATTCAATAGGAAAGCCTTATGGCTAGACCTTAAGCTATTAAAGAGGAAAAACTAAACCTCAACCAAAAGTGAGGTCAATAGGTCTTGACTGGCTAGGATGCTGGTGCTGATAAGTCTGCTATGGCGACTCTATCTGGATCTGTATCAGATGATATCCTTTATCTATTATAGCCATTGTTCAGTCTTCTTTTGAATGACTTCATCAAGTTTTACTTCTCGGCCTTCTCCAAAAATTTGAGCTACTTAGCCTCCTATTGCAAGCTCGTAGCTTTGCTATGTAGCTTCTCAAAGGTGTTGATGATGAATCCCTTAAGTAAGAAAGCTATCAGACTTTGAATGCTCTTAAGCAAGATCTAAATCGCATGTTGCTCCTAAAGTTGAGAGTCACATTTCATGCTAACATTACTCTATCATAGATAATAATCTACTAATATCTAAATTGGTTTCTCTTGTTTAACTATAAGATCATCAATGGTGATATGGTGCTGAGCATCTGTGAACCTCTTGACAAATAGATTCTCCAATTCTACAAATTTCTTATTGACCCATTTAGCAAATTTGCATATTATTCAAAGGCAACCCCTAAAAGGCTACTGACGAGGTGTCTGAACAAAGCGCCTTGTTGCCTCTTGCATTGCAACAACGCACGCGAAAACTATGTCATGTGCTATCGAGAGTTCCCCATCCTGTCAAAGGTCTTGAAAGTTGGCGGCACGAATCCGTTAGGGTATGGTATGTTATCAAACTACTTTGTTGAGGTCTACCCTTTGGAACAAATGTGTTTCCTTTGGACATGGCCATGAACTCTTTCTTTTACTGCTCAACCAACTGCTTTAAGTCTTTTTATGACACCAAGTTTTGTGTTATATACTTCTTGGGCTTTTTATCTTTTCTGGTGGTGGTGAATTCTTTCTTTTCATCTGCAATGTGGAATGTATCTGGCTGATTCACTTATGGTAAAGCGATATGCGACAATTTGGTCTGACTTTGAAGGGTGGCCAAACCTCTATCATCTCTTCCAAATTTTTCTTCATCCGAGTGATAAGCTCATCTTTTAGTTGGACGACCCTTTAAAACTCATCAGAGATGTTCTCCTCATTGAGATGTGGAGTGTGGCACAATGACGAAGAGGGCCAGGTCTCAACCACGAGAAGCTTTGCATATTCCTCATCCTTATAATCAAACAAGTTAAAATCCCCATCATCATCATCATCTTATTGTCTCTTTGATAACTCTAAAATGTCAATTCTGAGCTTCTCTAAGGGATCTTCAATTAAATCTCCCCCAATTTTTTTGACATTTGATTCTGGCACAACAACAGGTGTTTCAAACCTAAGATCCTTTCCGGAGAAATTCATAGAAAACCATTGGCTAATCTTAATGTTTAGTCTCTAAATCTATGGCTAGGCTGGGAGCATACCTGCTCCCACTCCAGAGCTCCCACTTCCTTTCACCTGAAGGCTAGCTTTGACTTTAATTTTTAAACACTAAGACTGAATTAAAGATTTTAGTCTATCACCCTAAAGGTTCTTCAATTCTACACCCAACAAAGAATATTTCCTTATTTATTTGCACTTAATTCCATAAACGATGTTCTCCTTCATGGAATCAAATGTGATCCTTACTCCGTTGTTGAACTCATACTTCATTTCCCGGATCATATATTTCACAACACATTTTAACAATTTAATTGGCCTAATCGAAAAGTAAATTAAGTTCAGAGTTGAAAAATCATCACAATTTATTTTACAATTTAATATTGGTACATTCAAATTATCTCTTCATTTCACCATATCTCAGAGTAGTGAGAAAGATAGAGGAAACTACTCAGACTTCGTGCTAAGGTCCATTTTGATGTATGGGGATGTTATGAAGGTTTTTCAACATAAATTGTGGTAAATGGAGTAGGCCATGGGTTCAAATTGATGGCACCAAGTCATGGGGCCAAAATTGCTGTTTTTAGTTTAAATCAAAATTGGGTCCAATTGATGGACCACATGAGCTTGGATTTGGTCTAGATTGGTCATATCAAGTGTTAATTTGAGTTTAGAATTGAAATTGGGGTAAATTGAGACCAATTGGCTAGAAATTTGAGGTAATTTGGGGAAAATATGGGCCTCTAAAGGGAAATTTGGGGGTTTTGATCAAAAAATGATTAAATTGGCCAAATTGGGTCATGTGATAGTTGAGAAAAATGAAATTGGGAATATTTGGGAGGCTTTTGGGAATTTTTAGAATTTTTTGAAATTTTAGGGTAAGGAGGGGTATTTTGGTAATTTGGCCAATTTTGGTGATTTTGGGTAGTTTGAGTGTTTTCAAGGTGTTTGAAATGATTTTTGAACCGAGTTGGGTATTTTGGCTAGATTTGAAAATTTTGGCCAAATTTGGGGTCCAAAAGGTATCTAGGTAATTTGGGGGAATTGTGAGCAAAAGGCTAGGTTGGGTGTCTTGGTAGAGTTGAGGTACCAACCACTATCAATAAGCAATGGACCAATGGAAACCCCATTTTGGGTCCTCTATGTAGTGTTCTTAGCCAAACCCTAGCCTAGGGCTAATGGGTTTAGGGGACCACCTACAGGAGTCTCCCAAAAGGATCAAGGGACTAAAGCCTAGAAGTTCTTGGTTTAGGGTAGTGAGTGATTGTGAGTGTAAGTGATTGTAAGTGAGTGCCTTAGCCCTAGACATTCACTCAGGGTTAACCCTAAGGTCCAGAAGTCCTAAGGGTGACTCATCTTGAGCTCCCCCATAATGACCCCACCTACTAAGTGCTAGAGATTAAGACAAATATGTAGAACTTCAAGTTGAGTAGAGAAGAGTGTATAATTTCTAATGGTGAGAGTTTCATGTCTAGTTTTCTAAGAATAGTCAATAAGAAAGTCTTATGGCTAGACCTTAGGCTACTAAAGCGGAAAAATTAAACATCAACCAAAAGTGAGGTCAACAGGTCTTGACTGGCTAGGCTGCTGGTGTTGATAAGTCTGTTATGGCGACTCAATCTGGATCTGCATCGGATGATAACCTTTATCTATTGTAGCCATTTTTCAGTCTTCTTTTGAATGACTTCATCAATTTTTACTTCTCGGCCTTCTCCAAAAATTTGAGCTACTTAGCCTCCTATTGCAAGCTCGTAGCTTTGCTAAGTATCCTCTTAAAGGTATTGATGATGAATCCCTTAAGTAAGAAAGCTATCGGACTGTGAATGCTCTTAAGCAAGATCTAAATCGCATGTTGCTTCTGAAGTTGAGAGTCACATTTCATGCTAAGATTACTCTATCATAAATAATAATCTACTAATGTCTAAATTGCTTTCTATTGTTCGACCATAAGATCACCGATGGTGATATGGTGCTGAGCATCGGTAAACCTCTTGACAAATAGATTCTCCAATTCTGCAAATTTCTTATTGACCCATTTAGCAAATTTGCATACTATTCAAAGGCAACCCCTAAAAGGCTACTGACGAAGTGTCTGAACAAAGCGCCTTGTTGCCTCTTGCATTTTAACAACTCGCGCGAAAACTGTATCATGTGTTGTCAAGAGTTCCCCGCCCTGTCAAAGGTCTTAAAAGTTGGCGGCATGAATCCCTTAGGGTATGGTATTCTATCAAACTACTTTGTTGAGGTCTAGCCTTTGGAACAAATGTGTTTCATTTGGACTGGGCCATGCCCTCTTTCTCTTACTGCTCAACCAACTGCTTTATGTCTTTTTATGACACCAAGTTTTGTGTTATATACTTCTTGGGTTGTTTATCTTTTCTTGTGGTGGCTAACTCTTTCTTTTCATCTGCAATGTGGACAGCATCTGGCTGATTCACTTCTGGCAAAATGATATGCGGCGATTTGGCTTGACTTTGAAGGGTGGCCAAACCTCTATCATCTCTTCCAAATTTTTCTTCATTCGAGTGATATGCTCATCTTGTAGTTGGACGACCTTTTAAAACTCATCAGAGATGTTCTCCTCATTGAGTTGTGGAGTGTCGCACAATGATGAAGAGGCCCAGGTTTCAACCATGAGAATCTTTGCATATTCCTCATCCTTATATTCAAACAAGTTAAAATCTCCATCATCATCATCACCATCTTGTTGTCTCCTTGATAACTCTGAAAGGTCAATTCTGAGCTTCTCCAAGGGATCTTCAATTGAATCTCCCCTAATTTTCTTGAGATCAATAGGTTATTCCCGATGAACATTTATACTAGCATTTGATTCTGGGACAGCAACAGGTGTTTCGAACTCAAGATCCTTTCCGGGGCAATGGTTCTCCATGTCCTGCGGTAGTATCTGACCAGCAACCCTAGGTCTCCACCTCTTCCCTTTTGGCACTGATGTCAGGAAACAAGGTGTTCCATGTATGAAATTGTTGTTGTAAAGGGAAGGGTGTCCTCTAGTGTGCTAGTCGGATACCGCGGTAACTGATCAACTGAACTCCCTCGCCTTTGAGGGCTTTCCATGTGTAATGGTAGACAATAATCTCGATCTCAATCATGACTTGATCGGCCTTCTACCTAAGGTGTTGACACTAGTGATGACGTCGGTGGCATCGGTGACTACTCGCTCTCAAAGGTGGAGCTTTTTCAGAGATAAGCGACGGTTGAGTCTTCTTGTGGCCATGGAGCGGTGTGATGGACTTATCCGTTTTCAAAATTTTTGCTTTCATCCTGAGAGTGATGGCACATCCCATCTTCTTCATTTATTCATTAACAAAACAATTTTTCTTTTAAGCCAATCTCTCAAAGATTGAGCAAACTCATGTGAGAGGGGTAGACGTTTTCTTCTTCTCCTTGTCCATTTTGGAGAGATGGCGATGGTGGTAGCATGACTACAATTTGATAATGTCTTCTTTCCCTACACCGGCAGATAGAAGATGAAAACTGCTCCCCTTAAGATGAGGTGAGGTTTCTATTGACTCTATCTCCTCTGGTAGAGGGGTTGCTTCTACTAGGACTGGCTTAGTAGTTTGTGCCCTCTGAGCCTTCAACTCTCTTCTCTTTTAGATCCTTAGCTGAGATCACGTCGGTGGCATGAAATTAGAACTAGACCTATACATCCATCGATTCATTTTCATACAAAATCATTTTTCCTTTCTTTGATGGAACATCTAGTGCATAAATATTAAATATGGTGGGTGAATTTGTAACAATCCTGATGACATTAAGTACGGCTCAAGCGATAGCGGAAGCAGCGGTTGAAATAGGGGTGGGAGTGACCTTCACCTTTTTGAGAGAAGGGAAGTCCTTGGCAGATTATAAGTTGAATTTTGAAGATGGTTCCTGAACCTCGGGGGCAGCTATCTTCGCCATTACTTTTGGTGATTTTTTGAGTTGCATCTCAAACTCATTGAAACTAAAACCAAACTGGATCATTATCGTTAGGTGATGAGAGTCTCAGTTGGTAGGCGTGTTGAAAAAAAAATGTTAGTCTCGGTGAAAAAATTCCTCCTACCAATTGAAAGGTCTGAATGTAAGTGAAATCCCATGCTTTATCTCCACGCATCGCAAGTAAGAAAGTTGACGAAATTGTGTTATTGATTGGGTATCACGTTTCGATGTATTTATGTTTTAATGTTGTGTTGATTTGTAAATTTGACAATTTTTGTTTCACTTAGAATTTTCTTAAAGAGATTTATTATTAAAATGGTTTTAAATTCAATTTGTTAAAAAAATGATTCTAAAACAAAGAATAACGAAGCGTAGGACCCGGTCTAAGGCTTGGAGAGGGGCTAGCTTCACATCGGACTCACTTCGATACATCGCTCCTAATCTACCACACCTATTTAGAATCTGACCCACACTAAATGTCTAAAGATTTTGGAACCTCCCTGCTTAAGGGTGATTAAGCAGAAGGTTCTAAAATCTAAAAGGAGTTGACTATACTTGCTCAAAGAAGAAAAGAGTGAAGTATGCCAATGGAAGAATAGTAGTCTGGCCCATGAGGGATATGGACACACTACCGATGTATGAGAACAACAGCTCTTAGTAAAAATGGAGAGAAGAACTTTTTCTAGCAGATTCGCCAAAAATTGTTGGCCGCCATAATTTCATCACCATTTTTATATTTTTTTTAATATAGTAAAATGTTTAATTGTATATATATAT
>JXCR01123376.1:0-13214 GCA_002079205.1 Phalaenopsis hybrid cultivar | reverse complement strand
TATATATATATATATATATTAGATCTTGAAAATAGTATTTTGATTTTGAAAATGAGACCAAAAGACCTCACATATTTAATAGTTTAAATAATTGAGCACCACACCACAAACAATACACATATCCGAGGAATAGTCATATTCCTTGTTAGTGGGGCTCAATTGCATAAACTAAAGAAAATTTATGATATTCATTTGGTCTGTGAACCTTTATTATATTTTGACTGATATGCTCTCCTGTATAATCTAAGGATTAGAAAGGATTTTTATTACCTGGGTTCTTTAGTTCTTTCAAGAGGCAAACTCCTATAGTTAATTACATCCTAAGTGATCAA
Organism: Phalaenopsis hybrid cultivar; assembly: GCA_002079205.1. Lineage (NCBI taxonomy): Eukaryota > Viridiplantae > Streptophyta > Magnoliopsida > Asparagales > Orchidaceae > Phalaenopsis > Phalaenopsis hybrid cultivar. Next base: position 12,882 of record JXCR01123376.1, on the reverse strand, counting down.
AGTCATTTAGGATAATTATCGATAATGACCAGAGGTGTTTGTCTTCAAGACTGCAAAGTTTAATGTTCAAGGAAACACATGGAAAAATCAAATGGGAGTGGATCAAATAGGAGCAATTATTTCTGGAGTTCAAAGGAAAAGATAAGTAGGAGATGTCATAGACTTCAGGCGAACCTCGATGAATTCCCAAACTATCCTATTGTTGGGCTTCATATTTTAAGAAATTATTTAATGTTTACTCCTAACATTTAATTATTTAGGGCTTACATTTTCATGATATCTGATCATGCAAATAGACTAAAAGATAGTAGGATTTATGTCATACTAAATGACGACCTTAGAGTCCTAAAAGAGTTGGGGCTTATTTTGCACAACATGGTTGTGCAAAGGCCTAAAGATGATATGAGGATTTATGTCGCACTATGCGGACTACCTTTAAGTCCTATGGATTGTTTTTGTTTAAACTAAGGAAAGTTAGTTGTTGAAGATCTTGTTTGCTCTCTTAAATATGTTCTTTCCTTGCATCCTCGTTTTGCTGCCAATGAAGTATGCTCTAAACCATCTGTCGTGACAATTACAAGGTCAAGGTTTTCATTTAAAGTGTTCATGCAGATAGTTTGGTCGGTGTCCTGTCACTGTGTACCTCATATATAACCAGGCTATAGTTCTATTCTAAGAGGTATTGTAATTTAAATGAATATATAAAAGAACAATAAAAAAATGCAGTATATAAAAGAAGGCGTTAAAATATAACATTGCATATCTAGGCCTCTGCTACTACTACATGGTTAGTATCATAAGACAAAATATAGTTGTAGGAAATTTAAGTTAATTGTATAAAAAAGAAAAAAATAAGAAAATTCAATATGAAAAAGTTGAAAAACAAGTTGTAAGAAAATGCAAACAAAGAAAACCTACACTCACATATGAAAGATTGGGACTGAGTGTAAAACTTAAGTAAATGTGGGGGCTCAGAACTGGGTTGTGTGCCTTATATTTCCAACTTTGATAGATGCCCGTCCCAGCAACCAGAGAAAGGGCGATCCTTAACCTTAATCTGAGTGATTAACCTGTGGACCTTTCGTAATATTTTTTTATTCAAGTTCTTTAATTTGTTCATGCATGTAGAATTTACTTTAGCAAGCAAAATTAATGATGTTGCAAAAGAGATTTTTGTTTTTCTTAAATTGTTTATTATAAAGTAGTATAGTCCACAGGCTAATTACTCTAATAAGGTTAGGATTACTGACAACTTAAGAGTGTCGTGGGAAGCTCTTACCAAAAGCTGGTGAATATATCATCGGTCATATCCTCCCCTTATTGAGGATCCTTGAGGTAGGAGATACTATTCCAAGTCTCAAATTGTATCCCTCGCTTAGCACACATAAGAAATGTTGTTATTGCCATTGCCACCTAGTCCTCAGACTTATACTAGCCTGATGTTACATGTGTGGAAAAAATATCTCAGTTGCTCATAATGGTTTAAATACCTTATCCAAGACTTAAAACCTTAAACATTGAGTTATTAATTTAGGATAAGTAGTGTAGGGTATTTCATTGAAATTAGTGTATTAACAGGTCCCGAGGTATATCTTAGTGGCTCCCTAAATTTTTATGGAAGATTTCTTTCAGCTAAGAATAATAGGTCCGAGTGTCCTTCAAAATGTTCAAAAGACTATAAAAGTGTTCGAGAAATGACCCTAACATCTTTTAGAATCTTTTGAGTAACCTTGAGTTCGCTCAGACTTATTATCTTATTGAATTGATCACTCCTAGTTAATTTAGTTGTAATGTTTTAACTTGTGCATAGTGAACATTTAATATTTTAATTCATCCATGAGTGGGGTGCTAGATATTCATTTGATGTTTCACTTAAAAATTATGTGGGTGAGTTTCCTTAAGGGCAGGTTAAGTTGTTAAAGAATCTTCACCCCTTCAGTTGGAATTGAGATTGTAGTGTTTAGGAAATGTTTATCATTGATGGTATTATCTTTTCTAAACCTCATTAAGCAAGGTTGGATCAAACCTAGTTCACTACCAAGCTCTTAAGTCTTTATGGGTAGATTTGTAATTTTTGAAAGAAGGTTTAATGAGATGAACTTAATTCTCATCAAATAATTATGTCATAATTTAATAACCAATCTAGGACTTCCAATTAGTGAGTTGTTATCTTACTAACATAAACTCTTCACATTAGGATCATCCAACTTAACTAGCTTCCAAACCAAAATAATCTGGGAAATTACAATTTTACCCTTCTATAGAAAATAGAATGTTAGTTTTTATCCATTATCTAGAAGTTTTAAACATGGTTTAGTTGGTTTAAACGTGGAATCATGGTCTGAGAATGTGTCTAGAGGTTTTAGGTGTAATCTAAAGCCTACAAATAGAATGGTATGAGGAGAAGTCTTACCACACTCCAATTTGACCCTAAATTCTAAGTGAAGAGTGAGAGTTTTTGGACAGATGTCATCTTGGGAAAGTGATTTGAAAAAGGAGGAACTTATGAGGAAGCAATTCAATAGTTAGAGTGTGCAAGAGTTATACAAAGGTTTCCTAGCCGTTAGTATTGAAGGAATAGCTGAGAAAATCACTAAAATTGAGGCAGCCGTGGCTTCAATTGAAGTGAAAGTGATGGAAGATAACACACATCTAGAGCATATGGGATGACAACTTAAGATGCAATTTAATCATACCAGTTATGTGGAAGAAGCAGACAAGGCTATGTATTTGAAAAATAAATGGATTAAAGAAGATTTAGCCAGAGTTCTTCATCACTGTCTGTTTTATCAGATTTATATTCCAAATGCCCAAGGGGAGACTAATGATAGGCTAGGATTCTTTTCACCAGAAGAAGAGTGCAATTAATTTCCTTATTTAATTTTTGTGTGTTTAGTGTTTGTTTGTTAATGTTAATTTTGTTTAGTGTGTTTTTAATGTTATGATTATTTAGTGTCTATGTTAGGAACTCTCTCATCCAAGACCCTTTGGATTGAGAATCTATGTATTGAAAATATTTTTAATTATATGTGAATTAATATAAGTGTTTGTTTGTGTGAAATATCGTGTTATTTTTTGTTGAATCGAATTAGTTAAGATTGGTGAATCTTGAGGAAAAGGAGAGTTGAAAGGGAATAAAATAGATATTAAAGATTTATAAGACCATTTAGGGGTGATGAATTAGGCTAGAAGTGCATGTTACTTAAACTTTAAAATGTCAAAATTTGTGCACTAGCACCTAAGCGCCAAGACCCTACACTTAAGCACAGGCTAACCAGAGAGATTGGCGCCTAAACACTGAACCATTCATGCTTAAGCGTCGGTTCATGTAAACAAGTTCACGAATGGTTTAAAGTGAATTTTTGGGCTGAAAAACTAAATTTTTTCCCAAAATTCATCTACTACCTTCAGTTTTTGCGATTTGGAGAGCTAGAGCATCATCTTAAGTGAAGATTTCTTGGTGGTTTCAAGAAAATTTGTTAGATTTGATCTTCTTGAGGTAAGAGCGTTAGTTCTAAGTAAATTTTTTTTTATTTTCATCATGTATTTTGAGCACATTATGGGTTTGACCAAAAATCACTATTCATGGTGAAAATTTGAGAAAACTCTGTAGAAAATACATAGACTTGGTAGTTTAAGGTTTTAAGAGTTCAGTTAGTGATTTAGAGTTGAAGAGGACCAAAGGAAAAGCTCAATTTGATTCAAACAAATTTGTTAGTTCAAGATCTCAAGATTGACACAGTGATGCACTATAGTCAAGTTTATTGATCCTTGAGCAATGTTTTAAGAGTTTAGGCGGAGCTGTTGAGGATGTGATTATTTGCCAACAATGAGAGCATTTCTGTTATTTTTCTGCTATGACAGTTGTCTCTGTTGTTCAAGAGTTCTATGCAATTCTCTCCAAGGCTGAAGAAGGAGTCATGGTTAAAAGGAAACAAGTACCTTTCTTGTCAGCGGTAATAAATCAGGTTTATCAATTGCCCCTAGTACATTATGCTTTTATTCAAACTATAGTCCAAATTAGGAGGAGTTAGACGAGATTATGTCACCGTTAACTGATGGAAGGAGAATATGGAAGATTACTAATGAAAGAAGACTCAACTTCCCTACTTCGAAGTTGGATGCCACAATGAAAGCATGACACTATTTTATTTCTGCTCGTCTACTGCCACCAAACCATCTCAGTGAAGTGACCTGATACAAAAATATAATATGTTGTTTAAATTTTATATTTTTATGCACTTTAAAAAAGGTTATTTTCATGTTTTTGTTGCAGATATATCAATTTTTGGCATTTAGAGAAAAAGTAGAAAAAAAGACAAAATTTAGAGCCAAAAAAGCAATGTTTTGAATTCTGACGCATGACGCGCCGGATCGGCGCCAGATGCGCTAAAACCTAGAATAGTGTGACCTTCAGAAAACTAGCGCATGATGCGTCAAATTGGTGTCAGATGCACCATTTGACATAGAGTTGGTGCATGATGAGCTAGATTTAGCGCCAGATGTGCCAAGGATGACTCTTTGAGGATTAAGGCAGTTCGAGATGACTTTTGTGTGAATTTTCAAAGGGACATTTGTTCTAAACACCTCAACACCACTTGGAGTAATTCAATGCATCTAAAAACTTTGAAAGTTTCTTTTATGAAGGGATATGTCTCTTGAATCAATGGACGTGTCTTTTGAATTCAAAAGAGTTAACTTTTGGATAAAATTTTAGAGGGAATTTTGAATACTTTTTGGAGAGAGGTAGCCTTTAAGAAAAGAGAAAGAAGTCTAGAACTGGAAAAAAGAAGAGAAGTTTTGGGCGTAAGTGAGTGATGTGAAAAAGGAGAGTTAGAGAGAGAGAGAAAGTCAAGGGCTTGGAGATTTTCTTCAAGGAATGTAAGAGGAGAGGGAAGGTACGAGATTTCTTATTCATTACACTTCTAACAGAGAATTGAGAGTGCTTGTAAAGAGAGAAAGGCTTGGAAAGAACTTCTAGGAATTTGCTTGGGAATGCTTATGAGATAAGTTGTGTCTTTTTATTTATTTTGTTTTGTAAACTTGTTTTTATATATGAAATCTGTGTTTTGTCGTATCCTTTTCATGAATTTTGAGTAGTCATCTTTATCCTTCTCCTTACTTTGAGATATGGTCTTGTGAATAATTGATTTTGTTTTAGATGATTTTAAATGTCAATAATTTGTGATGATTTGAACTCCAATCTTCATTAACTTTTTGATCTGGCCAATTAAAATATTAAAATGTGTTGAGAAACATATGTTCCAAAAGGGTTATGATTTCTACAACATGGGAAGAGTCACATTTGATTTCATGGAAGTGTATTTCATCCATAAAATTGGGTGCAAATAAATAAGAAAATATACTTTGTTAGATGCAGAATTGGAGATTTTAAGGTGACAGATTAAAATCCCCAATTTGGTCCAGTTGATTGGAAACTGATGCGAGATTGATAGCCCTCAGGGAGGAAGTAGTGGGAGCTCTAGAGTGGCAGCCAATATCGTCCCAACCTAACTACAGAATTAGGGACCAAACTCTGGATGAGTCAACGTTCTTTATGCACTCGGAAGAGGGTAAAGAATATGATTATTCGTAATTTTACTTTTGAAAGTTTAGCAGTTTAGTTAACTTTGTCTTTCAACTGCATTTTAATTAACATTCACTTGTTACTTAATATTCAAAATTCGCACTTTACTTTTTTTATTTTTAAAAAATTACTTGACATTATAATCTTAGGAACTTATTTACAGGCATTTCCAACTTCCCAGTAAGATCGATATCTAGGACTCCATTAAAGCCCTTTATTAATTGAGTGAGTGATATGTATACTTGCATTTTTTTAAAGATGATTTTGGCAGTTTAAAGATTATTAAAAGATAAAACTATTTTAATTAAATTTATTTTGTTGGGATTAATTTGAATATTTTCTATTGTTTCTTCCTTGTGTATTTTGTAATATTAAAAAATATTTGTAAAACCAACACACTAAATCCACCTGCATCAAGTTTTTGGGGCCGTCACNTTGTAATATTAAAAAATATTTGTAAAACCAACACACTAAATCCACCTGCATCAAGTTTTTGGGGCCGTCACTGGTGAAATAATGGAAAGTAGTAGTAATTTATTTTATAATTTATACTATTCTTATTTTAAAAACTACAAAAAAGAGTGTTGGTAGTTTATTTTGAATTATTTTTAATTTAAGTGTGTTTGCTTATTTTTAAATTACTTTTCGTATTCGTTTATGCGTAGTGTAAGGTCGAAAAATTTAGTACCTTACGATTCTGACTTGGAAAGAACAATTAGAAAATTTTGAAAACAACAAAAAGAGATAGGTCATATCAGCAAAATGTTTTGCAATTTGATTATGTTGAAAATGAAAAACAACATCATTAGGGACCTTTAAGAGATTATGCTAATCATACGGCAAATAAGATTCATTTAAGTATACAAAACCCTATTGTAGCTGCCAATTCATTTGATCTTAAACCTGCTATTATCCAAATGGTTCAAAACAATCAGTTTGGGGGAACACCAACTGAAGATCCTAATTTACACATTACTAGTTTCTAGAATAATGTGCTACATTTAAATATGATGGAGTGTCGAATATTGCGGTAAGACTTGAAAATTTTCCTTTTTCACTAAGGGATAAAACTAAGATGTGGTTAAACTTGTTAGCAATTGGCTATCAGGACTTGGGGAGATTTATCACAAAAATTTTTATCTAAATATTTCCCACCTTCAAAAACTATTAAGCTTAGAAATGATATTACATCTTTTTGTTAGTTTGAAGGGGAATCAAATTGCGAAGCTTGGGAAAGATTTAAAGATCTCCTTAGAAAGTGTCCACACCATGTGTTGCCAAATTGGTTAATTATTCAAACTTTTTATAATTTATTAGTTGGATCTCTTAGATCGATAATTGATGCTGCTGCTGGGATCATTAATGTCAAAACCATTCGATGAGCATATTTTTTAATTGAAGAGATGGCTACTAATAATTTTCAATGTCCCTCTGAAAGGATAAATCTAAAAAAAATAGAAAGTATTCATGATTTTGATGCAATATCTATGTTAGTTGCACAAATAGTTGCTATATCGAAGAAGATAGATTAATATGGAATGAATTATTCTCTAGCATTGCTTGAGGAAAACTCATTGGGACAAATGATAGAATCTCAATCTTCTTATGAGACCTTAAATGCAATAAATAAACATTTTAATAATCTTTATGCCAATTATTATAATCATGGTTGGAAGAATCATCTAAATTTTAGTTGGAGTAACAATATTTCTAATATTACAAATCTACAATGAGGAAACAACACTGCAAGAAAATCCAACTTATAAACCTTATTGCCCTCCAAGATTTAATAATTTGTAGAGTAAGGAGAGAAAGTTAACAATGGAAGAATTGATATTGCAAATGGGGAGTCAATTACAATGTCAAGGAGCTACAATTAGAAACATGAAAAATTAATTGGGATGTATTACTACCGCACTTAGCAATAAACCTCCAGGAACGTTGCATAGTAATGTTGAAGTAAATACTAAAGATCAGAACAAAGAGCAAATTAAGGCTATTCAACTTAGAAGTGGAAATGAATTACAAAATAGAGTTCAAAAAGAAGTTGAAGTTGAAAAAAAATGAGGTAGAAAATGAAAAATTTGGTGAAGATTTTTGTTTTAAGTTAGAATGTCCTACTAAACTAATGAAAATTACTGTAGAAAGACCACAACCTCCATTTTTTGAAAAATTGAAGGAAGAAAATAGAGATAACAAAATTTTTAAATTTTTTAGAAATATTGAGGAAATTAATGATAAGCATTCAATTTGTTGAAGTTTTGGAACAAATCTCAAGCTATGTAAGTTCATGAAGGATATACTTAATAAGAAAAGGAAGTTTGTAGATAATGAGATTGTTGCACTAAGTGAAGAGTGTAGCGCTATAATTCAGAAAAAGCTTCCTGAAAAACTCAAAGATCCTAGACTTTTTACAATTCCTTGTGCTATTGGCGAAAGATTTTTCTGGAAAAGCTTTATGTTATTTAGGAGCCATTATTAATCTATGTCATTATCAATTTTTAGAAGGTTGTGCTTAGGAGATATTTCACCTACGATTGTAAATCTTGAATTAGCTGATCATTCGATTACATATTCTAAAGGAGTTATAGAAGATGTTATGGTAAAAGTTGATAAATTTGACTTTCCTATGAACTTTATTGTATTAGATATGGAGGAAAATAAAGAAACTCCTATCATTTTAGGAAGACCATTCATGGCCATTGGAAGAGCTTTGATAGATGTGCTGAGAGTTAGTGATCAAGAGGTTACATTTAATATTGCAAAATAAATGAGATACCCTGCAAAAGAGCAAGAGATTGAATGCTTCAGAATGCATATTAATGAATATCTAAGCCATGAATATTTCAACAAGACATTTGAAAGAGAATTTGAAAAATAATATATGGAATATCAAGATGAATCTACAGAAGTGAGTAAAGAAGATTTGGATTATGTTCAGGAAAAATTTGAAATGTTAGATCCTACGTAAAGTAATAAGAATTTGATTTCATCTAGTGAGAAACCTCCTAAACTAGAACTAAAAACACTTCCTACACATTTGAAATATGCATTCTTAGGAGATTTATCTACATTACCTGTTATAGTATCCTCAGAATGAACTGATGACTAAAAACAACATTTGTTGCAAACTTTAAGAAGATATAAAAAAGCATTTGGATGAACATTAGCTGATATTAAAGAAATCAATCCTTCAATTTGTATGCATATAATTTTATTGAAAGATCAACATGAACCAAGGGCTGATCCTCAAAGGAGATTAAATCCTATGATAAAAGAAGTTGTTAAGAAAGAAATTTTAAAATTGATAGATCCTGGAATAATATATCCTATTTTAGACAGTGCTTGGGTAGGTCCAATTCACTGTTTTCCAAAGAAAGGAGGTGTGACTGTGGTGTTAAATGAGAATAATGAATTAATACCAAAAAGACAAGTCACTGGATGGTGAATCTGCATAAACTATAGAAAATTAAATTCTGCCACTAGGAAGGATCATTTTCCTTTACCCTTTTTGGACCAGATGTTGGATAGGGTGGCTGGGCACATATATTTTTGTTTTCAAGATGGATATAATGGTTATCATCAAATACCTATAGCTCCAGAGAATCAGGAGAAAACAAAATTTACTAGTCCTTATGGAACTTTTGCTTGTCAAATGCCCTTTAGATTATGTAATGCGCCTGCAACATTGCAAAGACGTATGATGTCAATTTTCAATAATTTAGTTGTAAAAGGATTGAAGTCTTATGGACAATTTTTCTGTGTTTGAAACTTCATTTGAAATATGTCTAAATCATTTAGAGGAAGTTCTTTAATGATTTTAAAAGACTAATCTCATATTGAACTGGGAAAATAGTCAATTTATGGTTGCAAGAGGAATTGTGCTTGGGTATAAAATTTTAGAAAATGGCATGGAAGTAGATCCTGCAAAAATTTAGGTTTTATCAAACTTACCTCTGCCTACTAATGCAAGAGGAGTTGGAGCTTTTTAGGACATGTTCGATTTTACGAGCGATATATTAAAGATTTTTCAAAAATTACTAAACCTTTATGCCCAACTTCTGAAAAAAGATATAAAATTTGATTTCAACCAAGCTTGCCTTAAAGCCTTTGCTCCTATAATTGTTTCACCAGATTGGGAGAAACCTTTTGAATTAATGTGGGATGTTAGTGATTATGCAATTGGAGTTGTATTAGGGCAGAGATATGATAAAATTTTTAAAGTTATATAATATGCTAGTTAGACTCTTAATGATGCTCAGATTAACTACACCACCACTGAAAGAGAGTTGTTAGCCATTGTGTATGCTTTTGATAAGTTTAGGTCATATCTGGTTGGAGCTAAAAGTGTTGTACATACTGAACATTTGGCTAGTAAATATTTGATACAAAAGAAGGATATGAAACCAAGACTAATTAGATGGGTACTTCTGATGCAAGAGTTTGATTTTATAATAGTCGATAGAAAAGAGATTGATAATCAAATTGCTGGTCATCTATCTAGACTAGAATAAGAAGAAATACTTGATATGGAAAAAGAAATTAATGAAACCTTTCCTAATGAACAACTTTATGCAGTAAAAGTATGGGAAATACCTTGGTATGTTAATATTGTAAATTATATTGTTAGTGGTATTTTACCATATGGATTAACAAAACAATAGGAAAAGAGTTCATTTACGATGCAAATTCTTATTTTTGGGATGACCCTATTTATATAAATAATGCAAAGATTTAGTAATGAGACAATGTGTTCCTTACAAAGAAGTTTAGGAAATTATTCAGAAATGTCATGATTCTAAATTTGGAGGACATTTTGGGAATGATAGAACTATTCATAAAATTTTGCAATCTGGATTTTATTGTCCTACTCTATTTAGAGATGTTAAAATATATATAAAAAAATGTGATTGAAGTAAGATAGTGGGTAAAATTCCAAAAATAGATGAAATGCCTCTAAATTTTTTATGCATGAGAATTGAATTTTATGGGACCATTTATACCTTCATTTGGAAATATATATATAACGATGACAGTGGATTATGTTTCAAAATGGATTGAAGCAATCATTTTACCTTGATGTGATGCTCGAAGTGTTTCAAAATTTTTAATTAAAAATATTTTTACAAGATATGGAATGCCTAGAGTAATCATTATCAATGGAGGATCTCATTTTAGAAATGCTACAATTGCAAGATTATTAAAAAAAACAATAAAATGCATAAAATTCTAATAGCTTATTATCCCTGGACAAGTGATTTAGCAAACGTATCTAATAGTGAAATCAAGGGAATTTTGGAAAAAGTGTCAATCCTAGTAAAATGAATTGGTTTTTTAGATTACATACTGCATTATGAGCATACATGATAGCTTATAAGAAACCTATAGGTCTGTCCCTTTATAGATTAATTTTTGGGAAGACTTGTCACTTGCTAGTAGAATTGGAGCATAAAGCTTATTGGGCTATTAAGAAATTCAATTTCAATTTGAAAGACACTGGTAAGGAAAGATTATTGCAATTGAATGAGCTTGAGGAAATCTATGAATGAATCTTACAAAAATGCTAGGATTTATAAGGAAAAAATAAAATAATGACATGATCAGAAGATAATAAAAAAAGGAATTTGAACCTGGATAGGAATTTTTATTATACAATACAAGATTGAAATTATTTCCTGGAAAATTGAAGATTCGATGGAAGGGGCCGTTCAAAGTTATAAAAGTCTATCCTTATGAAGCTTTTACTATTGAATATCCAAAGATTCAAAGGATATTTAAAGTAAATGGGCACATATTGAAACCATATTTTAATGTTCAAAGACCAGTTTTTATAGAAACTATAATGTTGGGTCACCCAAAATAAAGACTGGGAATATTGAGCTGACGACATTAAACCAAGCACTTTGTGGGAGGCAACTCATACTTATCATTATTTATTTTACTTTTTGAGTTTTTGTTCAAAATATTTTACATATGTTTATATTTGTGTTCTCATGGAGTCCGTGTATTTAAGAAAATAATTTTAAAAAATATATATTTATTTACCTAATTTTATGGAAGAATTGAGAATTTTTTATCGAAATCGAAAATGCAAATTTTTGAAATTACCACATGATGTCCCGAATTCAAAAAAGCTCGCTCATGATGCACCAGAATTGAAGCATGATGCACCGCGACAAAGAAAATGACTTAAAACGTTTCAAAAGGCAATTTTTATCGGTTTTTGGTAGGTTATTCTCCTTATAACTCCCAAAAACTGATCTCAAAGTCCATTTTAGGGGGGGAAATGAGGGAGGAGTGATTAGATTTCAATTCCAAAGGCTTCTCACTCTAAAAATTCTGTTAGATTTGGGGTTTTCAACTGGAGAAAATTCATCAATTTCGATGCACAGAAGTTGCATGATCATGTTCTAGTGAAGAAGAGACTAATCAAAGAAAGAGGGCTTGTGAATCGAGGATTCAATACACTGAATACTCGAGTTGAAGAGATTATTGCACGGAGACATTAGGAAGTGCTTTGGTATACTACTGTCGCCGTAGTCATCTCTGTAGTGAAAGAATTTTATACAAATCTACATGGAATCAACCAAGGAATTGTCTATGTGCGAGGCAGGTTTGTGCAATTCACTCCTTCAAGAATAAACAAGATGTTTACGATTGAAAATATGTCTATATGTCATTACGTGAATTTTACCCATACGAGAGATAATATGAATGAACTATATCGGTACCTTATGGATGAAGATGCGAATTGGGAGGCCAAAGATGATGGAAATGTAAGTTTTTCATCATCGTTGTTAAATCCTATTTCTGAAGCATGACACTTCTTTATTGCATCAAAATTACTGCCTACTATGAAAATCAGTAAGGTAACTAAGAAGAGTGATATTTTAAACTATTGTATCCAAACCAAAAAACCTATTGATATCGTATCAATCATTGTGATATCGGTTTTGGGTTTGATTGTGAATGGGTCTGCAACCGGACTTGGACATCTATCCACTATTTTCCTACTATGTAGTCAATCGCAAGTACCTTATAAGAGTTGGGAAAAAGTGGTTCTTCCTTGGAAGCCGATGGATCCAGAAGTCTATTGCAAATGTATTGGAATGGGTGATGAAAGCGATATGAATGTACTGATGGATCAAAAATCCTAAAATTCATCACCTATTCAGCATTACTTCAGTTCTAATGCACTTTTAAAAATGGTCAAGAAGTTAGAAGAAGAGGTGCAGAATCTTATGCATGCAATTGGGAATATTTCTGAAATGTTGGATCACTTGGATTGGAGACTT
>JXCR01123366.1:0-29130 GCA_002079205.1 Phalaenopsis hybrid cultivar | reverse complement strand
ATATATATATATATATATATATATATATATATATATATATATATATATATATATATATATATATATATATATATATATATATATATATATATATATATATATATATATATATATATATATGGAGATACTACACAAGTATACGTATCGTTATCAAGTAATATAGGACTTTCTTATTAAGCCCCAAATATCGAACCCATAGGGAGAATTCATAATATGCACTCTTAAATAACAAACTCTCTATTTCAAAAAGAGAATTACTTAAACTGAATATGTTTTTATAGTAATTAAAATTAAATTCTTTTTGGTATTTTTGATATTTTGACAAAATAGAAACAACTTCTAATTATAACTTGAGTTTATGTAAAAGAAAAGTATTTAATATGAAAATATCTTTCTCCTTATCATGAGTCAGTAATAAGTATAGAATTTATGTTGTGGAAGTATTAAAATTGTGTTGTGCCAAATAGGAGCAATCTTATTCCTTACTCTTACTAGAGATGTTATAAGGAACATTGGCTAGTTTAAAGTTTGAATAGTTCTGAAGATCGGCTAGGCAGGGAATATACTAGCTGTCACTCTAGAGTTCTCTCGGTTTCCTCCACCTAGAGGCTAACATCTTGTATCAGAACCTAAAATAATAAACCAATTTGGGGGCTTTAACCCGTCACTTTAAAGTCCTCTAACCCTACACCCTTCAAAGATTATTTCCCTAATTATTTGCACTTAATCATATGAATTTTATTCTCATTCATACAACCTCATATGACTCTTTCCAATTGTTGACTAAGTCAATACCAGCCCGGTTCTTACATGTTCTTACAACAAATTTTAACATTTATATAGGCCAAATTAAGAAGTAAATGAAGTAAATGGAATTAAATTATCACAACTTCTTCTAACATTAAAGACTAATACTCTCCACAACTTCCATCCAACACTTTAATTTCTTATCATTTTAAGGAGAAAAATAACGAAAATTACTGAGAATCCATGGAGAAAACAAAATCACACTTTATTTTAAAAGTAGAAATCATTGTCAAACCAACAAGAAGTCTCTATTAAAACTAAAAGTAGTTCAAAAACAAAGATAAAAACTTATCTCAAATCCTCCATCAGGCTCTTAAAGTTCCTTTGAATCTCTTCTCTCTTACAACACTCTTAACTCTCACAATAAAACTAAAAATAAAAAGGATAAAGTAAATATGCGGTGCCTAAAAATCTATCCAAATGTTCCTCCATGAACTTCTTCAAAAACTTCTCAAGACTCTCCGTTTTCAAGCACTTCTCAGAACTCCCCCTTTTTAAGCACACTTTTAAAAGTCTCAAATTCCGTCTTTTATAAATTTCTAGGAGGTGCTTCGGTAACTCTTCAAAATGTGTCCAAATTCATTGTATTCTTCAAGGGATGCCTCCTTTCACAAGTCTTTTAATCATATTTTCATTTCTAGTGGTCATAACCACCCTCTTTAGCCACTGCCTCAAATTTCCTTTAAAAATTTGGTAAAATGAATTAAAACATCAAATAACCACCTCGGCGCTTAAGCATAAAGCCTCTGACGCTTGGGTGCGGCCTTCTCTGTTTCACCGGTGTTTAGGCGCCAAAACACTTTTGCACCATTTTCACATTTTTTCTCCAAATTTGATCCTTTTTCACTTCTTTTAGCGTTTTTCATCTTTTTTCTTGTATCTGAAAGAAAAGCACAAAAGTACTTTCCATTAAAATGCAATATCTCAAAAATAAGTATAAAAATATGTCTAAAAATACTATATATTTTAGATGTATCAATGGTCATTGTTTTTCTCATTCCCTCCTCACCTTTATTACTCATTTGGCCTTGCTGGATCTGATCATAAACCCTTGCTAATCTCCATAACCTCTTATTTAAATTATGAGCAGCCTCCCCCATTCAGATATCTTAATATGTGGTCCACCCACCCCTCTTTTCTCAATACTGTCTCCAAAATTTAGAAAGGTGTCAACCACCCTGACCCTCTAGAAAAAGTTAGCATTTTGCATTTAAGAGTTGGTAGAGCCCTTAAGAAGTGGAGTTGGGATGCTTTTGACAATGTGTAAACTATTGTGAATATTACAGAGAAAGAAGTGGAGAAATTAGAACTGGAGGTTCAGAATGGATCTGTAGAGGAGTAAACTCTTATTACTGCATAGAATAACCTTCTTATAGCTATTGACAATCAAGAGCAGTTTATAAAATAAAAGGTTTCCATTAACATTTTTACCGATGGGACAAAAACACTAAGTTTTATCGTGTTTATATTAAATACAAAATGAAGTGCAACACTATTCACTCTATCCACACTGCTGAGGGGATTTGGCTCCATGATAATTCTGCTATTGCCAGGGATGCAGTCTTCTATTATAATCAGCTTCTGAACCAAGTCCCTACTAACAGCCCCCCTGTTGATAGTAATTACTTTACTGAAGAGCTTGTCTATACTAGAAACCTTGTGCTCATTGATCCCCTTACTGAAAAGGAAATTTGGATGGCTTTAAATTCTATTGAAAACTCCAAAACTACAGGGCCTAATGGTTTTACTACAGATTTTTACAAAAATCCTGACCCATCATTAAATTGGATGTCCTTGGTGTTATCAACAGTTTCTTCTAAGGCCACGACCTCCCTAACTATTTCATTGACACTAAATTTGCTCTTGTGTTAAAATCTGATTTACAGAAAACTTGGGACCACTTCAGGCCTATTTGTCTCACTACAGTGATCAGTAAAATCTTTAGTAAAGTTATTGTGAGCAGAATCCAACCCCATC
This sequence comes from Phalaenopsis hybrid cultivar, assembly GCA_002079205.1. NCBI lineage: Eukaryota > Viridiplantae > Streptophyta > Magnoliopsida > Asparagales > Orchidaceae > Phalaenopsis > Phalaenopsis hybrid cultivar. The sequence continues at coordinate 26,346 of JXCR01123366.1, read as the reverse complement.
TTGATAAGCTGATCAGTCCTAATCAGACTGCATTTGTTAGGGGTAGATCCATTACTCATAATGTATTGCTTGCACAAGAGCTGCTACTGGATCTGGACAAGACTTATAGGGGAGGAAATATGATTTATAAATTATATATTAAAAAGGCGTATGATACTATAAAATGGGAGTTAATTTTGGAAATTCTTTCTGCTAGAGGTTTTCAACCTGATTTTTTTACCCTTATTCACAGATGGCTGGAAAATAATGGACACTCTATTCTTATTAATGAGCAAGCTAGGGGATCTTTTACTACTACTAGAGTGTTGAAGCAAGTATATCCACTCTCACCTATTATCTTTATACTTACCATTGATTATCTATCCAAAATTCTTGATAAGTCTTTGCTAGCCCAGAGTTACTCTACGTACCATCACAGATCAAACATGACCATTTCACACCTGCTATATACTGATGATATCATGGTGTTTTCTAGTGCTCACAAGAATGTAGTTAAAAAGTGTACCAATGTATACAGGTTTTTCAATCTCACTCTGGGATGATTTTTAATCCAGATAAGTGCCAACTGATCTTTAATAAAAGAACTTCCCCTAACTGTAAATAGTATATTTCCAACTATACTTGGTTATCTAGTTCTCAACTCCCTATCAAATACCTTAGAGTTCTTCTTATTATTGACAGATCCAAGTAAACTCAATTTGACGAGGTTCTTCATAAACTCACCTCTTATCTCTCAGGTTGGATCCAATCATTCCTTTCCAATGGAGGAAGAATTACCTTACTTTAGAGTATTCTCACAACCTTCCCTTCATACATACTACAGATGGCTAATCTGAAGAAAAACACTCAATTACAAATGGAGAGGGCTTTTAACATGTTTTTATGGTCTGGTCAAAGACAACAACTCCATTGAGCTTCATGGCAGAAGGCAACCAAACCTACTATGGCTGAGGGTATTATGTTCAAAGGGCTCCAACATCTCATGCAAGTTAGCATGTGTAAGATTTGGATCAAATTTAGAACCCAATCCTCTTTGTGGGCTAAATTTATGATGGAGAACTATTGCAGAGATCAACATCCCTCCCTTACTATTAGGAAACTAAGGGATTCCAGAATTTGGGTCAACATGCTTAAAGTCAGGCATATTGCAGAAGAGTTATTCCTTTGGGACTTGAGAAATAGAGGGTGAAATTTTGGATATACCATTGGTGTCCTAAGGAGTGGTTAAACTCCTCTTCTTCTTATCCTAACCCACATCTTAAAGTAGCTGATTGTTAGGAGGGTAACTCTTGGTCCCTTTCTACAGTGTCTATCCTCCTCCAGAAACCATATGTCACTCATATATCTAAGATTCATTTTGACAGAAGTATACCTGATAAAATAATTTGGCAAGCTTATACCAACCAAAGTGTCACTAACGCCATCTATTCTTAAATTTTATGCTGAGATCCATTGCCTTGAGGTGAGGACATCTGGAATAAATTTCTTCCCCCTTCAATGTCTTTCTTCCGCTAGAGAACTTTCCACAAATTACTGCCAACTAATGATATCCTTAAGTTAGAAGGTCTAAAGGGCCCCTCTAGATGTTGGTTGTGCTTGGAGAAGGAAGAAATTATCCCTCACCTTTTCTTTGAATGCATATTTGCTCAGGATGTCTGGACTGAACTTTTAAAGCATCTGACCTTGGATGAATCCAACTTTCACTGGGCTCACTTACATGCTTGTTGTCAAAGCAAAAAAATAAAAGAATTTAAATCTATCCCCTTTTTAGTGGCATGGTTCTTATGGATGTCTAAAAATCATTCCAAATTGATGGAAAACCTCCAAAGGTTGCTTAGGTGGTGAGAAATTGTGTATCTTACCTCTTCAAAATGATCAAGTATAAAAGATTTTCTAATATATGTATTTCCTATCACACTGAGAGAGTTGCATCTCCCCTGATTTGTAAAGTGTATTGGAGACTCACTGAGCCTCTTATTGTCAACGTAAATACCGATGGAAGTTTTACTAATCTAGGTGTTGGTGTGAGGGGAGTTTATAGGAACCACTTTAGTCAGTGTCTCTTATTTTTTCATGCCGCAATTTTGGCTACTGATGCACTTGAGGTCGAGCTTATAATAGGCTTTTGGGCATTGACCCTTGCTGTTAAGGCTGGTTACAACTTTGGATTGAGGTGGAATCCATAGTGTTGATTAGATTACTGAAGACTAAAGAGTAGTCCCCCTAACATCATACTCAATGGATTCAGAAAATTAGATCACTTAGCTCTCATCTCAACTATAGGGAAGGAATTAAACATGCAAATTGGCTTGCTAGATTTGGGCTATATTCTAACCCAGTATCAGTTTTTGCTTCCCCCTCCCCCCCACTCTTTTTTTTTCTGCTTTATGGGGATCTTCTTGATGACCACACTTTATAATTACTACCCCAACACTTCCAGGAGTTAGATGCTTCTCCCTTCTCCCAGGTTCAGATTGGGTTATATCTTCTGCTTGGTCTTTATGATGGTTCACCTGTTTGGGATTTCCTTACCATTTGTATTTTCTTTCATTTTGCGTGGAGTTGTAATATGGAAGTTGTATTGACACTGAGATTTGTATATGCAAATATTTATGAAGTTGACACCACTTAACAGCACCAAAAACTCGATGCAGGCAAATTTATAATAAATATGCAATATAATCCTAACAAAAATATTTTTTATAAATATAATTTATCCTTTAAAATTCTTTTTAAACTGCCAACTCTCTCTTAAATATCAACGCAAGTATACGTATCGTTTAAGTAATAAAGGGCTTTAATGGAGTCCTAGATATCGATCCCACAGGGAAGTTAGAAAATCCAAAAGTAAATTATGAAAATTATTTAATAATAAAAACAAAAAAATAAAAGTAAAGTGAAAATTTTAAATGACTACTCAGGTGAATGCTAATTAAAATGTAGATGTAAGATTACATAAATTAAACTAAACTAAATACTAAACCTTCAAAAGTAAAATTGTGAAAATTAAATAGAGTTTTACATTGATTATATGGTTTGTGAAGAAATTGAATTTTTTTTAAAACATAAATAATAACTGTTTTGTGCCAAATAGAAGCAATCATGTTCTTTACCCTCTTCTGAGTGTTATAAAGAACATTAACTAATCTAGAGTTTGGTCCCTAATTTTGTGGTTAAGCTCGGAGGATACCGACTGCCACTCTAGAGCTCCCACTACTCCCTTCCCTAAGGGCTAACAATCTCACATTAGTTTCCAATCAACTGAACCAAATTGGGGGTTTTAATCTATCACCTTAAAATCTCTATTTCTGCATCCAATAAAGTATATTTCCCTATTTATTTGCACCCAATCACATGGATGACATACTCTTCCATGAAATCAAATGTGATTCTCCTTTTGTTGTAGAAATTATATCTCATTTAAGAACATATGTCTCTCAGCAATTTTTGACATTTCAATTGGCTAGATCGAAAAGTAAATGAAGATCGGAGTTCAAATCATCACAAATTATCAACATTTAAAACCGTATAAAATAAAATCTATTCTTTACAAAACCATATCTTAAAAGTAGGGAGAAGGATAAAGAATACCACTCAGAATTCATGAGAAGGATAAGATAAAACACGAATTTCATATATAAAAATAAGTTTACAAAATAAAAGAAAAAAAAATACAACTTATCTCATAATCCTTCCCAAGCAGATCCCTAGAAGTTCTCTCAATGCCTTTCTTTCTTTACAATCACTCCCAATTCTCTCTAAGAAATGTAATGAAGAAGAAATCTCTCACATTCCCTCTCCCCTTACAACCCTAGAAGAAAATCTTCGTTTCTCTCTCTCTATCTCTCTCTCTAGCACGCCTCACACCAAATGCCCCCCTCTTTTTCCATCTCCCCAAAAGCCTCTTCAAGTCTTCTTCTTTAATTTGGGTTGCCTCCTCTTGAAAGAATTCACTTCAAAAGTCAACTCTTTTGAATTCAAAAGATGTGTCATTTGATCCAAAAGTCTTATTCCTTCATAAAAGAACCTTTCAAAGTATCTAGATGCATTGAATTACTCCAAAAGGTGTGTAAAATAAGTGTCCTTCTAAAATTTATGCAAAAAATTATCTCGAACCACCTTAATTTGAAAAGGTCATCCCTAGCACATAATGCGCCGATCTGGTGCATCATTTGCCAGCTCTCTGGATTTTGGCGCATCATGCGCCAGAATCTAAAGTTGCCTCTTTTTGCTTCAAATTTTGTCCTTTTTACCATTTTTCCTCCAAATGCCTAAAAATGATATAAATGCAATAAAAACACAGAAATACCCTTCTTTAATGTGTAATATCAACAATAATAAGCTTAAAATAGGTACTAAAAATAATATCTTAATTTGATGTATCAAAACCCCCCAAACATAAATGTTACTTGTCCTCAAGTGACACTTTTATTACAAAAAAGCATATGACTTAGGATAGAGATTAACTTATAACTTCTATACTTTAGTCTAATAAATAAAATAGCAAAATTTAAGAAAAAACCTTTAATAACTTAGATTCAAACTCTAAGTCTATGAATACTTAGTAATCAAATTTAAGATTTATGAATCTCTATTTATTTCAAGAAGAATCACAATTTATCATATTATGGACATTTAAAACATTCATATGAAAAAGAAATTCATGAAAACTTTACTAGAAATGCTACTAATACTTCAATATAAGTTTAGAAAATGTAATGAAGCCCCTTCATTAATTTGATTCAAGTGAAGCCAATTTCGGATTAGACATCTCCTCAAGCTTCTCCTCACTTATTTATTTATTTATTTTTTCTTTTAGGATCTTTTCAATCCCTTTTTTTTCAAAGTGAGAGTTACTATATCTGGATTACCTTTAATGATTTTGAAATTCACTATCCTTCTCCTAAAGTCAAAACTCTATACCTTTCTGCACTTTATAAATTCATATTAGTTTATGATTTTTTCATAAAGTCTCATTCTTTTATTCTTACATGAAACTTTAAATTTCTTAACACTTCAAAGATACAATTTCCTTTACTCTAAATTGAAAACAATAGTCTTATCCTATCATACCAAATATCCTCAACTTTAGAATTGACCTCCATTATTAAAAACTCCTTACTTAAATTTACCATAATACTTATAAACAAAAGTATAGTCATTTACAATTAAATCTTAATATCCCAAGCCATGTTAAATTAATTTTTAAAAATATAGTTACTTAAGGACAAATAAAATTTAGTTTACTCCTTTTGAAAATAATTTTTTCCTTCCCCCAAACTTAAGTTTTTAAGTGACATTAATAATATTTTTAATATAAAATTTAATAGGTGAGAGAAAATAATAAGTACATGAAAATAAAAACTAACCTGGAGGATTATTTGACTATGAAATTGGGCTCTGGTATACTGCGGGTACTAACTGTAAAACTACATACAAGCTTTAAAGCATTAAATAAAACATAATATATTCTAGAAAACTTGCCAAGAATTAAAAACATAAATACAAAAAACTAAAAAAACTAAACTGAAAATACTAAAAATGTAGAAAAAGTGAAAGTCTACAATTACTATTACAGATTCAGTTCACAACGCAACATAAAAAGTCTTTTACTACAACAAGTTTTCAAATGAAAGTACATCTGTCGGCGTTATTTCGGGTTAGTTTGTGGGGAGTTACCCGTAAGAAGCTGTCGGTCATCGGAATCGAAATCTCGTCGTCCGTTTCAGAAGGACGTTGAAGTATGAAATCAAGCTGACCCCATATTTTTCATAGTTTAAAAATGAAAGAGCACTGTACCTCAAATCATGTACCTATCCCAAAGGATAAACACAAGACTTGGGGATGATGCTCGATCAAATAAACTAAGGAAAGTATGACATTTTTTTGGTCTACGAAACCTTTGTATTTGCCGACAAGTTCCCCTATTTAATATAAAGGATTAAATAGGGTTTATATTATGCTGGGTTCGGACAAGCTTCCTATAAGGGCAAGCCCCTATAGTTAATTACATCCTAAATGACCAAAGTCACTTAAGAAGACTCTCTATAAAAAATTAGGAAATATTATCTTCAAGGAATTTCAAATAGTAGGACTCTTCAACGAAATCAGACGTAGAGGTGTGAAAGGGATTGGTTCAAATTTGGAACATTTTGTTGTGGAATCCAAAGGAAGAGGAACTAGGGAATGTCATGGATCCAGAGGAGAACCCCGGTGACTTCCCAAGCTATCCTAATGTTTGGCTTCCATTTTGAGGAGAAGTATTTAGGTGTTTCATCCTGCCAATTTTATTAGTTAGGGCTTACATTTGTCTGAAATGATCACACAAATAGCCTGGAAGATGTGAGGATTTAGGTCGTGACTAACGACAACCTCGGAATCCTAAGACGAGTTAGGGCTTATATTATATAGCAGGCCTATACAAAGGCCTAAAGATAAGGTGAGGATTTACGTTGCATAAGAAAGCAGCCTCGAAGTCCTATGACTTTGTTATTTAAGTCTAAGGAAGGAAGATTGGTTTAGCCGAGGAAGACAAGTTTTGCTGTTGAAGATGGTCGTGTTGCCCACCATGCTAGCTACAAGCTCCTTGCCGCGACAAATTTGAGTTATCTAGTGTGTCCAGTTATGATGTCAAATAAGGTGGCCCTATGGTTGAAGTTCTTTAAATTTTATGAGGGCATATTAAAGTTGATTAGAGTGACACCGGTTAGGATCTTACGGTTCCCTCGTTCCGGCATCACTATTTCTATCAGATTCACTTAATCCAAATGAAATTATTAAACCCAACTTAATGAGTTCCATAATTTTATTTAAACCGTGGGAAACCTCATTAGTAATTGTAGGTTACCTCCTTCAAGAGATTCCCGATCATCTGATAGAGACATCTTAATTAAGTTGAAGTTGTGGTTTTATGTGATGTTTGTGATTAAATTTTGAGTTGTTTTATATTTTGAATGTTGTGGTGGTGAATTTTATCTTGGTTAATTTTAGTTTTGGTTTTGGTTATGTGGCTATCCTGATTGTTTGTAGTTTTCATGCAGGGTGACATCGTTGTTTAGCATGCAGACAACGCTGAAAACTGTAAAAGTATACTTGGCGAGTTTTCTCGTTCCACCACCTAAAACTTAAAATGCATGTTAAGGCAGTTTAGGAAGAGCAGGAAAGGTAAAATTTTGGTAATTTTCCTAACTCTGTGTCATATCTTGGTGAGTCCTTAAAATTTTAAGGATGACTTCATTGAGCGAAGAATATTAAGTTTAATAGGCCTTTGAGGTATCGAACAAGTTAGGAGGGGGAAGCAGGCTCATGCCTCCCTCTCTCCAATTTGTGAAAAGTTTCGAGTCCATTTAAGCTTATTATGTTGCTTAATGGTTCATCTTGTAAATACCCTTATTACTCAGTGAACTCTGATGTCTTAATTATTCCTAAGAATAGGGTAATTATCACTCGAGATTCAATTTAAGAATTATGTGGGTAAAGACCCTTAAAGGGGCAAGTTAGTGTAAATTGAATACTTAGCCAAATTTTAAACCTAACTGGGCTTAGTGGTGTTTCAAAGATGTTTGATATAATTATGTTTATTTCTCTAATCCTCATTTAGTCAATTTTGATTTGGCCTAAGTCACCACTAAGCCCTTAAGACTTAGGTGAGTGTCTTAATTAGTTTTGAAAATGGTTAAGCTTTAAGTGATCATGATTCATGACTTGGATTTTTATTTGAAAATCAAAATAAGGGTATTAAATTGATTAGTTATTGACTTCTAAAGTCATAACCCTAAGTCCAGGATCATTTAATTTTAATAAACTTCCAAATCTTAATAATTTAGAAATTTATTAATCTTAATTAAGCAAGTAAGATTGGTTTCTACCAATTAAACCCTTGTGTTTCAATCATCAAATAAATTGATTAAGATCAGAGGTTACCCATTTTCCCTCCTTGAATTAAGCCTAAATGTTAATTAAGGCTAAATTTCCAAAATTACACATTTGCCCCTAAGGCTCTAACATTTCGTAATTTGTCAAATTCAATTCAAATGACTTTGATATTCTTATCCTACCTCATTTATGGGTCAATTAAGACATCAAAGGAGAAAATGTGATTTTTCAAAATTTAATTTAATTTATATAATTATTTTCATGCAAAAATAGGATTTTTCAAAGAAAATTCCTAACTTGACCAAGGTAAATTATAATCCCTTGAAATTTCTACATGAGGTAGATCCAGACTAGAGGAGCCTTTAGATCAATTTTCATAATTATTTGAATTCTCTGTGATTTATTAGAATTATTTTCAATTATGGGTTATTTAATAAAAATAAAATTTTTAAGGTGGTGAAAATTAAATTTTGTATTTTTAAAAAATATTCCTATGGTTAGAGAACTCAAAGGAGTAAATTTTATATTTTTCTAATTTTTTCTTAATTTATTGGAATTATTGTAGTGAAAACTCATTTTTAGCCTTTTTAAAATTATTTTGAAGCTTTGGAATTCAATAACTTTATTTAGAAAATTAGGAAAAATATTCTAATTGTTCCTGAGTGATTTTTTAAGCTTTAAAATTCAATATCTTTATTTAGAAAACCAGAAAAAATATTCTAATTGTTCCTAAGTGATTAAAAATTCAACATCTTTATTTAGAAAATCAGGAAAAATATTCTAATTGTTCCTAAGTGATTAGGGAGCAATTTAGAACATCTTCATGAGTTTTATTATTTTTGTGATTTTTATGAATTTTTAATTATTTAAATAAAACAAACATGAGTTTTATTTATTTTTATGATTTTTATGAATTAGGAAGCAATTTAGAACATTTCCATGAGTTTTATTATTTTTGTGATTTTTATGAATTTTAAATTATTTAAATATTTAGAATAGGCTAAAAATCAAATTTTTATTTTAAATATCATTTTATTTCTAGAAAATACCCACTCATCACAGAGAACTCAAAAAACTAAGTTTCATAATTTTTTGAGTTATATTTTAATTTTTAAAAAAACTTTTAAATGCCAAGAGTGGTATTTATCTTTAAAAATTAATTTAAGTTGTCAAATGAACTCAAAAATATTTTGAAATTATTATGATGAGTTGNAGGCCTATACAAAGGCCTAAAGATAAGGTGAGGATTTACGTTGCATAAGAAAGCAGCCTCGAAGTCCTATGACTTTGTTATTTAAGTCTAAGGAAGGAAGATTGGTTTAGCCGAGGAAGACAAGTTTTGCTGTTGAAGATGGTCGTGTTGCCCACCATGCTAGCTACAAGCTCCTTGCCGCGACAAATTTGAGTTATCTAGTGTGTCCAGTTATGATGTCAAATAAGGTGGCCCTATGGTTGAAGTTCTTTAAATTTTATAGAGGGCATATTAAAGTTGATTAGAGCAACAGTGGGCCCTATGGTTGAAGTTCTTTAAATTTTATGAGGGCATATTAAAGTTGATTAGAGTGACACCAGTCCCTATGGTTGAAGTTCTTTAAATTTTATGAGGGCATATTAAAGTTGATTAGAGCGACACCAATTAGTATGTTTGAAGTTCTTTAAATTTTATGAGGGCATATTAAAGTTGATTAGAGCGACACCGGTTTGGTGAAGTTCTTTAAATTTTATGAGGGCATATTAAAGTTGATTAGAGTGACACCGGTTAGGATCTTACGGTTCCCTCGTTCCGGCATCACTATTTCTATCAGATTCACTTAATCCAAATGAAATTATTAAACCCAACTTAATGAGTTCCATAATTTTATTTAAACCGTGGGAAACCTCATTAGTAATTGTAGGTTACCTCCTTCAAGAGATTCCCGATCATCTGATAGAGACATCTTAATTATCGTTAGCAACCGTAGGTTACCTCCTCCGAGGGATTCCTGATCATCCGATAGAGACATCTTAATTTAATGAAGTTGTAGTTTTGTGTGATGTTTGTGATTAAATTTTGAGTTGTTTTATATTTTGAATGTCGGAAGTTGTAGTTTTATGTGATGTTTGTGATTAAATTTTGAGTTGTTTTATATTTTGCATGTTCAGTTGTGGTTTTGTATGATGTTTGTGATTAAATTTTGAGTTGTTTTATATTTTGAATGTTGTAGCGTTGTAGTTTTGTGTGATGTTTGTGATTAAATTTTGAGTTGTTTTATATTTTGAATGTTGTAGATTGTGGTTTTATTGATTTTTGTGATTAAATTTTGAGTTGTTTTATATTTTGAATGTTGTGGTGGTGAATTTTATCTTGGTTAATTTTAGTTTTGGTTTTGGTTATGTGGCTATCCTGATTGTTTGTAGTTTTCATGCAGGGTGACATCGTTGTTTAGCATGCAGACAACGCTGAAAACTGTAAAAGTATACTTGGCGAGTTTTCTCGTTCCACCACCTAAAACTTAAAATGCATGTTAAGGCAGTTTAGGAAGAGCAGGAAAGGTAAAATTTTGGTAATTTTCCTAACTCTGTGTCATATCTTGGTGAGTCCTTAAAATTTTAAGGATGACTTCATTGAGCGAAGAATATTAAGTTTAATAGGCCTTTGAGGTATCGAACAAGTTAGGAGGGGGAAGCAGGCTCATGCCTCCCTCTCTCCAATTTGTGAAAAGTTTCGAGTCCATTTAAGCTTATTATGTTGCTTAATGGTTCATCTTGTAAATACCCTTATTACTCAGTGAACTCTGATGTCTTAATTATTCCTAAGAATAGGGTAATTATCACTCGAGATTCAATTTAAGAATTATGTGGGTAAAGACCCTTAAAGGGGCAAGTTAGTGTAAATTGAATACTTAGCCAAATTTTAAACCTAACTGGGCTTAGTGGTGTTTCAAAGATGTTGATTTTTATATGTTTATTTATTTTTAAACCTAATTGGGCTTAATGGTGTTTCAAGGATGTTTGATATAATTATGTTTATTTCCTTAATCCTCATTTAGTCAATTTTGATTTAGCCTAAGTCACCACTAAGCTCTTAAGACCTAGTAATCCTAATTCGGCTTAGTGGTGTTTCAAGGATGTTTGATTATGTTATGTTTATTTCTCTAATTCTAATTGGGCTTAGTGGTGTTTCAAGGATGTTTGATATAATTATGTTTATTTCTCTAATTTTAGTCAATTTTGATTTAGCCTAAGTCACCACTAAGCCCTTAAGACCTAGGTGAGTGTCTTAGTAGTCAATTTTGATTTGGCCTAAGTCACCACTAAGCCCTTAAGACTTAGGTGAGTGTCTTAATTAGTTTTGAAAATGGTTAAGCTTTAAGTGATCATGATTCATGACTTGGATTTTTATTTGAAAATCAAAATAAGGGTATTAAATTGATTAGTTATTGACTTCTNAACTTTATTTAGAAAATTAGGAAAAATATTCTAATTGTTCCTGAGTGATTAGGAAACAATTTAAAACATTTCCATGAGTTTTATTATTTTTATGATTTTTATGAATTTTTAATTATTTAAATATTTAGAATAGGCTAAAAATCAAATTTTTATTTTAAATATCATTTTATTTCTAGAAAATACCCACTCATCACAGAGAACTCAAAAAACTAAGTTTCATAATTTTTTGAGTTATATTTTAATTTTTAAAAAAACTTTTAAATGCCAAGAGTGGTATTTATCTTTAAAAATTAATTTAAGTTGTCAAATGAACTCAAAAATATTTTGAAATTATTATGATGAGTTGTCTGGATCATAAATCACAGTAGAGATAAAAAATCAAGTCATTTAAATGTTTGTATTTTCCAAAATTAATTATCTTAGTGATTTAGTATTTGTAAAATTTAAGGATATTTTAAATGACTTGACCCATGAAATTATTTTCAAAGGTTTCTCTAGTCATGGTGGACCTTCCAAAATTTTCTTAGGATTTTATAACCAATATGCTAATTTCCATGATTATTTTAAAGAGATAATGTCAAATAACTTGAAAAATGTGGATCTTTGTATAGGAAGCTCCTCTAACTTTGGAAAAATCAGAGAATACTTCCCTTGACAGAGACTACAACATGCTAAAATTCCAAGCCAAGGTGATGTGCCATCATGCATGGAGAATCAAATGATTCATAAAAATGTTTAATTAATTAAAAATAAAATATGCATAACATTGTCTTGAAATTTATTCCGCATCATTCTTCATTCTTCACTAAGCAAAAAGGTATTTTAATTTTATTTTTGTGATTTTTCTACACAAAGTTATGAATTTTCTAAGTTAAGGTTATTTAAATAAATAGGAAAAAGCCCTATTTATCTATTTAAACAGCGCATGCTGACTAGATCTTAGGCAACTCCGAATGCATGCGTGGCGCGCTCTGGTTGGACGCCGCTGTCCACGTAGCTGCTGACTCGGCCTGCGGTTTATGTGTCGAAGCGCTGTCCGGCTCGATCTCCCCCGTCCATTTGATACACGCTTGATCGAACGACTCCCCGTCATCGTCTCCGATAGAATGATCCAGTGCCCGTCCACACTAAAACCCGATCTCGGCCTAGACTCAACCAAATCACTTCGTGTTTGATCCTATGGACTCGTCTAAGTGAGGCGAACACATCCATACGGTTAATGTGCCATAGAATCAAACTTAAGTAAATGGAGAATCAAAATAATCTCGGGGGAAGGAGAAGTTGTATACCTTCGCTCTGAGAAGGGAGGCTTCGATCAGAGGTGCTCGACATGTTCGTTGGGGTCCAAGGAGGCTAAGGATTGAGTCCCTGGTCTTGGTGTAAGGCAGAGGTGCTCGACACTTTCTTTGGGGTCTAAGGAGGCTAGGGATTGAGTCCCTGGTCTTGGTGTAAGTCTAGGTATGAATTCGACCAAGCTCGATTTCAGGTGTTGGTCTAGAGCTATGGTAGAGGCTCTGTTGAAGGGGGATTTGATAGGGTTTCAGGTGTTGGTCTAGAGCTATGGTAGAGGCTCTATGGAAGGGGGATTTGATGGGGCTTTAGCTTCTTTCACTCTTGTGAAGGTGTGGGCATAATAAATTTGAAATTTGGTGGAGTGTGAAGGTGTATTGGGTTCTGTCCTGGTTTCTGGCAGGTTTTCAAGCTCAAAATTGAGCTCCGATAATGGAAATGGGTGAGGGAAAATGGTTGGAATGCACTGATGGGATCTTAGGGAGGCTCTTTGTGAAGTTTGGAGAGGCCTCTCTAAGAAAATTTCAGCACTTTGTTTAACGGCCATGGAGGTGGCCTTTTATAAAAATGGGGTTATGGTGGCTGTCATGGCCAATTAGGAGGTGTAATGTGGTGCTTTGGTGGAGGGCAGAGGAGATCCATAGTTTGATTTGGATGAGATAGCCTCTAGGTTTGATTTGGATGAGATAGCCTCTAGGTTTGATTTGGGTGAGGTGCCATGGGAGTGGCTCTTGGTTTTTGGCTTTTCCAGCCATTAGGCTAGCCGACCGGCCAGGGGGAGGTGGCTAGGAGCTCTGGGAACCCAAAGGAATCCATCACAACAATTTAATGCAAATGTGCTTTGATTTGGCAAACTCAGGGCATCCAGAAGAATCTATCACAACAATTTAATGCAAATGTGTTTTGATTTGGCTAGTCAGGGCATCCAGGGGAATCTGTCAAAGCAACTTAATGCAATGAGGTTTAGTTTTGGTAAGGGATCTTAAGCATGTGCATTTTTGGAAATAAGATCCCTTAATTTGGGGGACCTTTGGTCCATGGATTGATATAGGTGATTTCATAGTGTTTGGACTGGTCACTAAGTCCAACTAATGGTTGTGGTGGAGTTAATTTGATGGCTTTAGGGGTGGTTAGGTCACATTTAGTGCATGGGTCCAAGTGGGTGCAAATGACCAAAACTTGGGTTTGGGCTAGGTTAACCATGTCAATTTGCACAAATAATTGTTGAATTTTTTGTAGATGATCATAAGGAACATCTTTGGTGAAGGATGGGTGTGGTTTTGAGTTCAATTGAAGGGTCAATTTGAGGGAATTTTGAACTTTAATCAATTTGGTCATGTTGGGCTAGGCTTGGGTCTAGCTTGGGTTAGCCTTGGGATAAGTCCAAATTGATTATTGTAAATGGATAATAGGGACCTCATGAAGAGTATTCAACATGAATTGGATGCCAATTTGGAGGTTAAGGCAATCAATTGGGTGAAATTTAGGGACTTAGCCAATTTGGGGCTAAATTTGGGAATTTTGGATTTAGGCCAAAATCAAATGGATTTGAGGCTTCACCAAGGCCAATTGATGGTTGATTTTGATGTATAGGAATGTCATAAAGATTTTTCAACATTAATTGAGGCCAATTGACAAGACTATGGGTTCAATTTGGTGAGATTATGTCGTATGGTCAAAATTGGGGTTTTGACCTAAATCAAAATTGAGCCCAAATCATGAGCCAATTAGGATTGGATTTGGTTTATTTTGGTCATATGAAAAGTGAATTTGAGTTTAGGATTGAAATTGGGGTCAATTGAGATCAAATTGATGGACACTTGAGTTGGATTTGGGGAAAGTTGTATCTTTAAAGGGCAATTTGGGGATTTTTGTTAAAGATGGTCAAATTGGCCAAATTGGGTCATGTAGTAGTTAAGAGAAATGAAATTGGAAATATTTGGGATTTATTTGGATTTTCCTAGATTTTTTGGAATTTTGAGCTATGGAGGGGTATTTTGGTAATTTGGAGGTGTTTTAGGGGGAAAAGACCAAGATGGGTATTTTGGTAGATTTGAGGTACCAAACATGACCAATAAGCCATGGACCAATGGAAACACCATTTTGGGTCCTCTACATAGTGGTCTTAGCCAAACCATAGCCCTAGGGCTAGTAGGTTTAGGGGACCATCTACATGAGTATCACGAAAGATCAAAGGATCTAGGTTAGAAATTTGAGTTCAGGGTTGTGAGTGATTGTGAATGCAGATAAGTGTAGTGATTACCTTAGCTCCAGACCAACACCCAAGGTCAACCCTAAGGTCTAGCAATCCTAAGGGCGACTCATCTTGAGTTTCCCCAATAGTGAACCCACCTACTAAGTATTTAGAGGTTGAGAGCAATATGTGGAACTTCAAGTTGAGTGGAGAAGAGTTTGGAATTTCTAGTGGTGAGGGTTCCATGTCTAGTTTTCCAAGAATAGTCAACAGGAAAAGTCCTATGGCTAGACCCTAGGCTATTAAAGAGGAAAAACTAAACCTCAACAAAAAATGAGGTCAACAAATTGACCCCCAATAAGTGTGGTGTGCTGGGAAAGCACACCACGCATATTGCGTTGACCGACGAGATCAACAAAAACTAATACAAACTCCTAAGTCAATAGACCCGGAAGTATGTGTAGAGTTGTTTGTGTGATTTGTTTCTGCCAGGGAATTAGCAGGTGATCGTCTGGTTAAAATCAAGGAGTAGGGACTCTCGCTGGGGATCAGAGAGTAAACTTTGAGTTATGAAATTTCAAAAATTTCCAAAGGATGGGAGTCAGAATGTAAGTGCTGACCCCGAGGTGGGAAGTGAAATTCAAATATCAACTCAAAGAGAGAGAGAGAGAGAGAGAGTCGGAGTGTAAGGACCTACCTCAAATGTAAATGAATCAGAAATGTAGGACTGATTCAGAAATGAGAATTGAAATGTAGGTTAATTCTCAAAAGAGAGCGTCGGAATGTAAGGACCGACTTCAAATGTAAAGAATCAGAAATTTAGGACTGATTCAGAAATGAGAATTAAAATGTAGGTCATTTCTCAAAAGAGAGCGTCAAAATGTAAGGACCGACTTCAAATGTAAAGAATCAGAAATGTAGAACTGATTTGGAAATGAGAATTGAAATGTAGGTCAATTCTCAAAAGTGAGTGTCAGAATGTAAGGACCAACTTCAAATGTAAAGAATCATAAATGTATGACTGATTCAGAAATGAGAATTGAAATGTAGGTCAATTCTCAAAAGAGAGCGTCAGAATGTAAGGACCAACTTCAAATGTAAAGAATCAGAAATGTAGGACTGATTCGGAAATGAGAATTGAAATGTAGGTCAATTCTCAAAAGAGAGTGTCGGGATGTAAGGACCGACCTCGAATGTAATGAATTAGAAATGTAGGACTGATTCATAAGTGAGAATTGAAATGTAGGTCAATTCTAGGAGAGAGTCGAAATTTAGGTATCGACCTCAAAATGTGCGAACTGAAATGTAAGTATCAATTCAAAGGTGAGAGAATTGAAATGTAGGTATCACTTACGGGAGAGAATCAAAATTTAGGAATCAACCTTGGAATGTGAGAATCTGGATTTAGGTACTGACTTGAAGATGTGATTTGAAATTTACAAAGAGCTTGTGGTGTTGAATTTGCAAAAGTGTGTTATGTGAGAAGGTTGATTTTGAAGAAGATTTGTAGAGCTTTGTGGGCTTATGTGCGGAATGTGAAATTCTGCGAGGATGTGCAGAGAGTTAGTGTAGATAACAATGGTTGTGCTGCGCACACAAAGATTAGGAAATTCTGAAAATGGAAGAATACACTCAACATGTTTGTTTTATTTTCTTGTTATTTTTATCACAATTGATTTTTCAAAAATTTATTTTAAAGTTTTAATTTTAGTTGGTCGATTTTTTTAAAAGAAATTTGGTTTGTTATTCACTCATTTATGATTATTTTTCATTTGTGTTTCATTTATTGTTGAAGATTTGTCGTTTCGTTCTTTGCTCTTTTGATCCCTGAACCATCCCATGGCTCGCAACTTTCATCCATCGCACAAAAAGGTAATTGACAAAAAGGCACAACTTGAGAGAAATTTCTATTAATTTGCTTCAATAAAGATGCTACAAATCAAAATATAGGCTAATGCCTCAAAAGGTACATCATGTAATACATGCTGAAATACATTAAGAGTCATCTCAAGATATGATTACACATAGACTGATTACATCAGATACATGTCATGCTTATTAAAAGAAAGCAAGTGAATCCTCTGTGCTTGGTATACCAAGCTCCTGATCAAGCAGACCTTCTGAGCCATGCTCCAGAATTAGAGTTCCCTTCGCATGTATTCAGAGGTACAACCTTCTCATAGCTCGTAAGGAAACAATTCCTCTAACTCTGGGTCTTGCTGGAATCCACATGGTATCTTACTTTCACCCATTCTACGGAAGGTCACAGACACCCTACGGTGTCATACTCCTAGAATGCAGTGCTTGGCAACGTCTGCACCGTTGGCCTTGAGAACAAGTACTGAACCAACTGGAAGAGGAATCTCCACAGCTCCTATGAATTCACCAGGGCCGATTATATCGATTTCTTTTCCAAACAGAATATTGCTCTTACTCATGAATGAGACCGTGCAGAAAGGCCTCACAAAGTTATGATGGTCAATGTGTGGGGGAATGCAGTCACCTACTTCATAAATGTTGATGATGCAACTGTTAGGAATGCAAGTAGCGGGTAGAATATTCCACTTGACCATTCTCTTTATCATCCACTTTATCATCGGTGGTAGCAGATCCACTTGGTCGTTTATGAGGATCCCAGGCGGATTCCCCTGTTTGTCGTTCGTAAAATTGTAGCAAAAGCCGCATTAGATGGTAATTCTTCCCTTTCGCATCCATTTCTTTGGCTCGGAATACGTTCTTTCCATGAGAAGGCCTGCTCGACCTCTATCTCTCAAATCGAAGATGCAATCTAGGATGCTTCTTTCATTAGTTTCAGAGAAAACCCTGGTATATAGCTCCAGGCCCTCCAATATGTTGATAAACTTTCCCTGAACCTCTTCATAGAACTCGAATTCTCTTTTGTTTACATTGGTTATTTTGTAGTATTCTACCATACCGGGAGTTGGCAGCTGCCTGGGGCGTTCCTTCCTCCGGGCCTCGGCGGGAATCCAAACTGGTGTTGGCCGATCCGAAATATGAGATTCAACCTCAAGTGGGATGTATGATACTGGGCTCCGTGGTGCGCGCTGATCCGTCCCCAATGGGACATACGACTCATTTGCCACGAAATCTGGAGTATGAGACTCGTTGGTGCTTGAAGTGTATTCTTCTAAGGTACTAAAACGCTGTAGATGTAGAACGTTGCAGTTCGGGCATTCTACAAATGCTCCCATGACTGATGTCCCGGCTGGTACCTCAACGCTGCATGTTGGGCAACCTCTGCACAAGATATCTGGGACCGGGGGCACATCTGATCCTGTCACAAATCCTGAATCTTCATCTGTAGTGGGTAGGCTGGCAAAAGTTTCTCTTAGATCTGGATCGTAAATATGTCCCTCAGGAATGGGGGTAAGAAAACTGCTCACGTCTCTTTGGCGCTTGCGCTCCTGCACAGAAAGGCTATCTGTTTCTTTCGGCTTGCATTTCTGCATTGCGTCTTGCAGAGTAGAGTCTTTGGTAGTTGTTCACTGTGGGAAAATATTAAGCCCCTTGGTGGAGTAGCTATCATGGAGGGCAGTCGGCTGGGCCCCTCCATCGGATGTTGTTCCGCCATCACGTTTTTACCTTTACATGACACATCGTCTTGAGTGGTCACTCTCAACAATGAAGGCAGTCCCTTCTTTTCTTCATTGCTGACCACGTCCATTAGAGGACTGTCATAGTCCATATCAATCTGGTTGAAATCCATGTTGAAATCTATGACACCTCCTTGTGGCGCCATCTCTTCATTCAGTGCGAGGTTCCAGCAGTCCTGGAAGATAAAGATCAGCCTCTGTCCTGACATTTTTCTGCATACGACAGAAAGAAATGTCAGTGGGCCGAAGTTTGGCATGAACAAGAACAAAACATAGTATCCATTAAAGAAAAAATTTGTTTGTTTTGATGGAAAGGATTACTCATTTTATGTGTGAGTTTTGTTGAACTTGATGAAATATATAAATCCAAAAGTAGAAAAGAGAACGTGTAAAGTTCAAAAATTTTCTCAAAATTTTCATTATATATGAGATTAATTACAAAATTTGGACCCGGTCATAGACATATGGTCATATAGATAACCCTAAAACAATCATATTTTTAAAGTTTCAAAGCAAGCAGAGACAAGCGGAGGCAGGCGACATCAGGCTGCGTAATAGGATTTTAGGTATCATCCATTTATCAGTAACATGGGTCTTTTGCCCCGGAAGTCCACTAACTGGTAGGTTCCTCCTGTATAAACCTTCTCAATGAAAAAAGGTCCCTCTCAAGTTGGCTCGAACTTCCCACCAATTTTGCGGCGAGCAAGAATAGGTCTTTTGAACACAAGCACGAGGTCACCAATTTTAAATGTCATTGGGAGGACCAATTTGTCATGGGCTTGTATCATCTTTGCCTGGTAGAGCTCCAAATGTTGTTGTGCTTTTCCCTCGAGACTATCCAGTTCTTCAAGTCTGAGTTTTACGCTTTCTTCCATTGTGAGTTGGTTGGTAACGACGATTCTGAGAGATTGTGTCTGGATTTCTAGCGGTAGCACGACCTCGGTCCCGTACACGAGCATATAAGGTGTACACTGAGTGAGAGTCCTGAAAATCATCCGGTAAGGCCATAAGGCCATGAGCATATAAGGTGGACACTGAGTGGGAGTCCTGAAAGTCGTCCGGTAGGCCCACAAGGCTTCTAACAATTTGTTGTGTCAATCCCTTTTATTTTCATCCAGTGTTTTCTTCAAAATCTGTACCAGTGTCTTGTTGAAAGCTTCGGCCAGACCATTTGCTCTGGGATAGTAAATCGTAGAGTATCTCCAATTTATCCCATGTATTTTGACAAAATTGTTGATCTTCGTGCTTTTGAAAGCTGTCCCATTGTCAGAGATTATTCTTCATGGTACTCCGAAACGGTAGACAATTTGGCTTTTAAAAAATTGAAGGACGTGTTGTGTCGTAACCTCACGTAACAGCACTGCCTCTGCCCATTTGGAGAAGTAGTCAGTAGTGGCAAGTATGAACCTCTGCCCTTTAGACGATGGAGGGTCTATCAAACATATTATGTCTGTGCCCCAACACTCGAATGGCCACGATGCAACTGTTGGGTGTAGGGAGGCTGGTGTAAGACCACCCCATGCACTTGGCATTGGTGACATCTTCTGGCTGTATCCATCCAATCGTACATCATCACTGACCAATAATATCCGAGTTTTTTATCTTCATTTTCATTTTTGGTCCTGATTGGTGAGCGCCACACAATCCAGCATGTACTTCTTTGACAATATTCTGTGCCTCGGCTCTGCTCAAACACCGTAGCCATATTTGGTCGAAAGATCTTCTGTAGATAACATTTCCCACCAGGGCATAAGACATGGCCCTTCTTGTGATGTGGTGCGCCTCAGACTTGTCCTCTAGCAGCTTTCCAGTATGCAAATATTCTATTAATGGCTTGCACCAATCTTTGTTGATGTCTACAACTGTATTTATTATTTCTTCTTTTCCAAGCTTGTGTAGGGTTTCGAAGTCGTTTCGAGACAAGACTCGTCTTTCTTGCACCGTGAATTCGATAGAATCCTCCGGGGAACACACCATTTCCTTAGCGAGTTTTGCTAAAGCGTCGGCATGAGCGTTATCTCCCCAAGGAATCTGGTAGAAAGTCACCTTAGGAATCTGCTCTAGGAGCTTCATCGTGTACTGATGGTATTTTGCTAATCTTAGTTTCAGATTTTTGTATTGCCCGACGACTTGCTGGATGACAAGTTGAGAGTCACCATAAATGACAATGTTTGTTATACCCATTGAAATTGCCAATTCCAATTCAGTGATTAAAGCTTCATATTCTGCTTAATTGTTGGTGCACGGCTTCATCAGGTGGTACGAAAACCTCAACATCCCTTTATCTGGCATAATAAAGATCAAACTAATCCCTGCCTTGCTTGGTATAACTGTGTCTGATCCTTTGTCTTTCCTGGCTGACGAGGCACCATCGAAGTACATTTCCCAGCGCTGCGCACTGGAAAATTCCATTTGTAGTATCTGCTCGTCTGGTAACTCGTCATTGAGAGAGGACCCAACTGGCAGTGGGTGTGCAGTGAGAAAGTCAGCTAAAATATATCCTTGATAGCACGGAGGGGCACAAAAGTTATATCAAATTGCAATAAGATCATTGACCATCTCACTAAACGTCCGGATAGTGTCGGTCGGGTCATCAAATATTGCAATGGATTAACTTTCAAAATTAGGGTAATCTTGAGAGAAAGCATATAATGTCTAAGCTTTTGAGCGGCAAAAATTAGTGCCAGACAATGCTTTTTAATAGGTGGATACCTTATCTCCGTCGGTATTAGACGACGACTCAAGTAAGAGAGAGCATTTTCTTTTCCCTCATTGACTTGGGCTAAGAGGGCTCTAAGATAGTCATCTAAAGCCGCGGTATAAAGTATCAATGGTTTCCCTGTGATAGGGGCTGCTAAAATAGGAGGTGTCATTATATATTGTTTAACGTCCTCAAAGGCCCGCTGTCATTTCTCTTCCCAAATAAATTTTGGCGTCCTTTTTAATTAATGCCGAGAAAGACTGACACCTACCTGAGAGATTAGAAATAAAGCGTCTTAGGTATGCCAACTTCCCCTGGAAGGAATGTAGCTGTTTCAAGGTTTTAGGGGGAGGCATTTCCAAGATAGCTTTAATCTTATCCGGGTCGATCTCGAATCCCCAATGACAGACAACGAATCGTAGAAATTTCCCAAAGGTGACGTCAAAGGCACACTTTAAGGGATTCATTTTAAGTTTATATCGTCGTAACCGTTCAAACAAAATCCTCAAATCGTACAAATGGTCTATTTTCTGTTTACTTTTGATGACCAGATCATCCACGTAGCATTCTGCTAGATTGTGAATGAGGTCGTCAAAAATCTTTGTCATTGCACGCTGATATGTTGCTCCAGCGTTCTTTAGGCCGAACGACATCACTATGTAGCAGAGGATTCCAATCGGTGTTCTGAAAGCTGTAAGCACTGCATCCTCGGGAGCCATCTTAATTTGGTTATATCCCGATGATCCATCCATGAAGGAGAAAATTTCATGTGTCGAAGCAATATCCACCATCATTTCTGGTATAGATAGTGGAAACTCGTCTTTTGAACATGCTTTGTTCAAATCTTCTGAAGTCGACACAAACACAGATCTATCCATTTTTCTTTTAACCGGTACAATATTGGCTAACCACGTGGGGTACTAATCCTCTTTAACAAAGTTGGCATCTATCAACTTCTTCACCTCGGTGATGACTTGTTGTTCTATTTCAAGGCGCATTCTCCTTGGAGCTTGTTTTACTGGGGTTACATTCTTATTTACCCTAAGTTTATGGACTGCAACCTCTGCTGATAGCCCTGGCATTTCATCATAGCTCCATGCAAAGTAATCTTTGAATTCTGCTAATAGTTTGACCAGTTATGCAGATTCTTCGTCATGAAGTAGAGAACTTATAAATGTAGGTCGGGGTCGTTCTTCAGTCCCGAGGTTAATCTCTTTCAATTCATCCTCTTCAGTCCCGAGGTTAATCTCTTTCAATTCATCGATAGTGGATTTAATTTCTTCCTCAAACTCTGGCGGAGCATCTTCTATTGGTTGATCAGTTTCAGTCCCGAGGTTAATCTCTTTCAATTCATCGACAGTGGATTTAATTTCTTCCTCAAATTCGTCAGTTCCGAGGTTAATCTCTTTCAATTCATTGATAGTAGATTTAATTTCCTCCTCAAATTTTGGGGCGGAGCATCTTCTATTGGTTCATCAGTAGAGTCATCCTCTATATCGAGAAAATACTCTTCTGACTCACTAGTAACAACCATGCAAAATTCAGAATCATCGATTGGTCCAACTGTACCAAATTCGAGACCTTCTTTTAAATTGGGAGTCCGACTTTTAGTATTCCACAATTTTTCAAAAAGTTAAAATTTATCTTTTGACATTTTTTTTGGTAAATGTCCCTGTTGAATTAACTTTTGAACACAAGGCAAGAAGTAACCAAAAGACAATTTCATTAATTCATTAGAATCAACATCAAAATTTACATGTTTTTCAAGCTCAGTAGAGGTTGAACCAAAACTACAGACTTCCTTGACCTCTAAACTCTCGACCTTTTAAGGGAGAATCAGAGTGAGGGTCATAGTATTCACATAGTGGTTTATCCGATCATACATTGTTTCATATTCATTCCTCTCTGTATCTTCTAAGGATATCTTGTACTGAGGCTTCTTCTGCTTTGTCATCATTACATCATCTTCAGAACTGTCTTCATCACCAATGTTGATTTTTGGTCCTAGTCCTTTCAACCTTTAAATTGATCTTTCCTCGTCCGCGTCCCCGGCCTCGACCTCGGGTGCGTGAACTAGAAGAACATCCACCAACTCATTGTAGGGGAGTGGTAGAAGGTTGTTGAAGCGGAGTTGTATGGCCTCCTTTTTGTGATCCTTCTGAATCTTTATCTTTGTTTGTAAAAATTTTGCGCGAGAAGATAATCTTCTTTGGAGGCGCAGTAGGCAGCATCTTCATGGATACATCTCACGCGAGAAGACAGTCTTCTTTGGAGGCGCGTAGTAGGCAGCATCTTCATGGATACAACCTTCATGCACTAAAACGGCTACAGGTTCATCTTTGCGGTATTTAATGCACTGGTGTAGGGATGATGGAACCATATTATGCTCATGAATTTGAGGATACAAACCCTTGACAACAAGTTCATCGGACTCAAGTACAATTTGAGGATCATTTCAGGGATCGAGATCGCAATTAGCTTGGTCATAATCAGTCAAATTATTACCCGAAATAGTCAAAACGTAGCCGCAATCACAGCCATTATATTCATAAGACCCCAGAGGGACAAAAAGATAATCATACAAAGTCAAGGGTTCGAGGATTTTCTTCCCTAAATCCGAGACAACCAATCTAGTAGAGGCAGCTGCTATCCTACCCCCCGTGCTATCAATCTTGGTAGCGATGCTTTTCTTTTTCTTGTTCTTTATCCTTGACGATGACGGATTTTCTGGCGAAATCGTCACCTCGGGCTTGGTATGCTGCAGACTCTAAATGGAGGCTTGTTTTGACGCAAACTGTAGCTTGTTCAGTATCTTCTTGGATGATCTGCTCCATACCTCATTCCATCCTTCTTCGGTGTTTGTAGAAGCTTGTTTCGATGAATCTTGTACTCTATTGAGGACCCTCTTGAGTTTATCCCAAGTTGTACTCCATCCATCTGTTCCAACATATGGATCAATTGGGGAGATTGACTCAAATGAAATCATGTTTATGGAACCTTTTTTAGGTTCTCTCAAATACTCCTTTGGGATTGTTATATTCTCTTCCTTCAGGTTCTTCTTGAGCCAGTCCTTAAAGATGAAGCATTTGTCTATAGTGTGCCTAAGCAACCTGTGGTACGAGCAATAACTTGGTTCATTCTTCTTATCCACCTCTTCGGGTTTCTTTAGATCAGATAGTTTGAATTCTGGTTTCTTCATCAATCATTTGAATATTTTAGGTACAACTTCATCTTTGAAGGAAACAACTTTCTGTCGCTCTAACAGGGATATTCTTTTACCCGCTGTTCGAGGTGATCCCTTCTGAGACGGCCATTGGTTGGATTGACAGCTCTGTTTCTAAGAGTACTGTGATGAAGACTGACGATGATCTTCTGCATATATCTTTATCCGCTGCTTTCCTTTGTCGACAATTGCGACTACCCCTGATTTCTTTTCGAACACTCCGGTCACCTTAGCCTTTTCATGCAGCTCCATGTGCTTCATTTCTTCTTGAAGACCGCTGGCTTTACTGAGTAGCTTCTCGAACGATTTGATGGTGAGTCTCTTAAGCATGAAAGCTACTGGCCCATGAATGCTTTTGAGTAGATTCTCAATCGCTTGATGTTCCTGTAGCTGAGGTTCACATTTCATGCTAAGGTTTCTCCACCTCAAAATATAGTCTGTCAAGGTTTCACTAGGCTTTTGTTTCTCCATCATGAGTTCTCCAATAGACACATGATGCTGCGCCTCAACAAATCTTTTCACAAATAACTGTTCCAACTCAGAAAAATGTTTTAACTTACCTGTTGGGCAAGTCAACGTACCAGTCAAAAGCAATCCTTGACAAGCTGCTGACGAACTGGTGACAGAGTAGAGCTTCGCTATTCCTTGTGTTGCCACAATTGGCTCGAAAATGTGCTATGTGTTGTCTGGGATTTCCAATCCCATCGAATATCTTGAAGTTTGGGCTCACCAAACCCTTGGGGAAAGGGACGGCATCGAACTCCTCCGAGTAAGGTCTACCCTTTAAAATTGATGCACCGCCCTTAGACTGGGCTAAGACCTCACGCACTTGTTCAGCCATTTGCTTGAACTTCTTTTCTGGCATGGCACTTGATGGAGAATCCTTCTTTGGTTGTTCTTCTTTATCTACCTTCTTTCATCTGCGATGTGTATGATTTCTGGCTGATTAATCTCTGGAGAAGCCAATCTTGATGCTTGTGATTGCCCTTGAATGGTGGCCATGGTGGTCATAGTTGCCGTCATCTCTTCTATTCTTTTCTCCAGTAGAATAACTTGCTCATGCCTAAGGAGGATAACCCTAAGCAGCTCATCTACAGCGTTCTCTTCAGTGTGAGGTTGAGCCTCGCACGCATTAGCTCTGGTTTCGATCACATGGACATCCATGAAATCTTCCTCCAAGTAATCACTGTAATCACTAACTGAACATCCTTCTTTAGTAGCAAGCCTTCTGAAGACTGCACTAACTCGGGTGATGGGGATGAATTTATTTCCCTCCTCAACATGTCCATGAAGTGATGGTAATGCGGAAACAATCTTCCGGATACTCTCATATCCATCAGTATTCGTCAAAGGCTGGAATCTACTCCCTCGTAGGAGTGGATAAATTTATGGTAACACTTTTTCAGCTTGAAAAGGCTCCTCCTCATCTGGTGTGTTCTCAGGAGTCTGGGTTTGTTGGTCCTCCAAAGTTTCCTATTGCGGTTCCTCCTTTGAGTTTGGGTTTGTGGTACAGTCCTTGAGCTCGACCCGATTTCAAACACGGGTGGCGGAACAGTTAATCCTTCAGTCCAATCTTCAACAACCATTACTTCTTTTCCCCTAGTAGTAGCAGGGATAGCAGGCTTGATGACGGCAGCTTTAGCCTTCTTGCAGGCGGGGAAGTCCCGAAGGCAGTTCAAACTGAATTCTGCATACGGCTCTTAAGCTTCCGGAGCTGCGATCTTCATTACCATGAATGGAGCTTTCCTGAGGATAACCTCGAGGTCTTCAAATCCAGCTCCAAACTTGATGGTGGGAGTGACTTTACAGACATTGCAGTCTGTTGGCAGATTGCAGGAAAATGTCAGCGTTGGGTAGGCCATCGCAGCAGGCTTTAAAACAGAAACTTTTAGGGTTAGCTATATGGCCAAAAACCTCATAATCTTCAGTGCAAGCACTGAAAAATAGAGGTTGATCTGTAGACCGGGTGGGTCTTAATTTACAGGTAATTTTAACATCTTTGTTCAAAAAGGTGTAAAAT